>JAUZND010052997.1:0-41901 GCA_034780555.1 Coelogynopora nodosa | reverse complement strand
AAACTGATTTGCGCTGCAGCATTGAGATAATTATCTATTGAATAGTTTAAGCCAATGGCGACTAATTAATTAAGAAAAATATATATATATATATCCTGGCAAAAAGCGTGAATCGCAATTTACCCTTGATATTATTATACTTAAACTTTAAAATTGTATTCGTATAGGGGAAAGTTCTTGAAATATGAAAGCATCAGTTCACAGCAGTAAAACAGTTACGTATTACGCATGTTCAACAATATTGCAATCAACATTGCTTGTAAACGCTTGGATCTTATATGATATCCAGCCTGAATAACTTTGTAACTATTTCCTCACTAATATTCCACAACAACTGCCTAACAGTTATATTAGCCTAATTGATCTTCAATTGTTTATACACGTCTGGATCTCATATCATGCTTTGCCCGTATAATTAAATGGGAATATTCGTCCAGGAAAAACCAGCAAAAGTTCAACATACCTTAATCTCCCACTTCCATCAAGATGACAAGCTGACATTTCCGTTTGATACCGGACCCAAAACTGTCAAAGACTAATTGTGACTATTATACCCGAACAGCTCAGCTCCCAAGGATAAGTTCTACTCGAGTTCCGAAAACTACTATAACTGAAAATATCACGAAACTAGGGGAGACGTTCCCTTAATTTTTATATGATTTACGGGCTAAAAACAGACTATTTTATTATTATGGCAACATCTAAATTGGAGCAAAGTTACAAAATTGGCTCTACAATAGTGTTTAGTAAAGATGGAGAGGTTCCATGGATAGTGTTTACGATAAGTTTGAAAATATGAAAATGAGTTCACTGATTTGTTTGGTTTTGGTTATATTCAGGATGTATGCATTCCATGAAACATAAGGAAGCTCCGTAATATCATTTTAGCCTATAAAAAGTATACTTACTACAATTTGTTAATTATATGTTTTTGAATAAAAACATCTAGTTGATAATTATCCGTGCACACCGATGCGGCTAAATATTTAGCTTGACAGGATGGATGGTTGAAAGGTGTCAGCGTATATTTCACCGAATGAATTGGAAGTACATTCTCTTCGGGAAATAATAGAATCAATTGAGTTGTCAAATTATAATATTCATCAACACCTTTAAACCGCCGTATATAAGCATAATATATAGAATGCCAGGGCGTCGCTTTGTTAGAATAAATTTCAATTCTTACCAAGCCGACCTGACTTATTATATTAATTTTTTCTAGATTCTGAATTTTCTGCATTTAAATATCTATTTCGTAGCGCGGCATTGCAGAACAAGTTTAATATGTTCAACTTATGTTTCATTGCGTCGCGTCAAGACGCGCTATATATAAATAAGTCATTGAAAACTATGTTTTCAACTTTTTGTGGCATGGGCCAACAGTCCAAACAGTATAATTAACCAAAACTGTATATTGTATAGAAAAAATGCACGTTTATATATATTGTATATAAAACGACTTAATAATATTTTTAACAAATATTTGTTTATGAAAAGATCACGAGTATTAAACTGCTATCATACCCGTTAAGAGAATTATAATAGAAAATGACTCACGACATTGGTTATAAATAAATCATGAAATAAAATGAAGTAGATTAAACTGAATAGAAAATTTAGAAAATACACTCAACTGGCTTAGTCGTAGCTAAAATATTTACATATGTGACCATAAGTTAATAAATGAACGAACGAACGAACGAACGAACGAACGATCAATAGATAGATAACTAAATTAACGCGAGTACATACATACCTTGGCACCAGGCGAAGAGTACGGTTCCTCAAACAGACCCCACAACTTGGGCTTAACTTTCTGCCAACAGGTCAACTCCCCGTCAAGGAACTCCTCCTCCAGGCCGAACTTCTTATAGAGGTCGTCTTCCGTTAGCTTCCCAGTGTCCAGGTCGAGTTGGTCCAGGATCTGGAGTGTATCCTGGGTGTCCCGATGGATTGTGTAAGTCATCCAGCAACATGGCTCCACCTGGTCAGGCATTCGGTGGGGGGGTGGGGGTTTTGAGAAGATAAAGAATATAAAAATAGGACGATTATAAAGACTATGAAGGACGATTAAAACTCGAAAAATAATTCTAAAAACTATTACACAACAATAACAATGTGGATAAGAAAATGATACTGATAATAAAAATAATTAAAAAAAGTCGCCTAGCGTCTAATGAAAATAAAAAATAGGAACATGTGAAAAAGAAGATTTAAAAATGATAAGATAAAAAAAATAAAAAAGGAAGAATAAAAGGGGAAAATAAGAAGAATATGTATAATGCAAATACTGCGGATAAAGAGAAGTAGTAGTAAAGGCTCAAGAAGAAGAGAGAAAAAATTAATGATAAAAAAAGAATTGGAGTAGTAAAGGAAAAAAAGAGGGAAAAAATGGGAAAGCAGAATTATGCAGAAAAAAAGTAATAAAAAAAGATGATTAATAATAATAATTAAAAAACAATAATGATATTAATTTTAATTAATTAATTAATATTAATAGCATTACTATAATTAAATCAATGTATTTCTATAATTAAATCAATGTATTTCTATAATTAAATCAATGTATTGCTACAATATCAATACAATAACAAGATTTAAGATACAGGTCAAGCATTCACGATGTGACCGATATGCCAATATATCCGATTTATTTGTCTAATTTTCGTAATAGTGCGATATGAGATATCATCTCGTGCGCTATTTCTGTGTTAATTGTTTTTTTGCAGATTCTGATAGATTTAGGTCTTTAAATTTTCAGACCGCTGGAACCCAATAATAAACCATTTTTTTACTTTTTTGGTGTCTTAATGGAGGTTTTTTAATAAGCTTCTTTTAAGAAACTTCTGACCGTATCGTAGCAAAATTTTGAGTGTCAATATCATTACTTGGTGTTTCAGGCCCACCAGACAGCCTGCAGGATATATAATAAGAATGTACCCTCCACCCTGAACCTGCCACCCATTTTCTTCAATGGGAGGAAGCTGTGAATTAGGTGTTCTGTAGGACTTATCGCGAATTGCAATGTAGTTTATGCGGCAAATATGTGAGAGGTGGGCAACTCGAGTTGATGGAAGCATCTCACTTTCCAAATTCTTTGAATGAAACATGTACCAGCTTATGATTTGTTATTGAGTGGCTCCCATTGAACAGTAAGCTTTGCATACGCATTTTTCGATACCTTTTATTTACTTCTGGTGGAAAATCTTCGTCAATCAGTTGTGCTAAAATATGGATTTCACCGAGCATACAGAAACAATCTACTTCGGAATCATGTGAGCATTTGACCAGGTCTTTTTTGAAATATCAAAAAAAATTGTTCACCCAGTAGTAAAAACCAAAGAGTCACTGACATTTGTGAAAGGCAATATTCTGAACTCGCTCAACCACATCAATTGTTATGTATTTTGTACCTTTTCATGTGAGGAACTTCAGTGGAGTTTGCGGCTAAACTCGAAGACGGAAAACCAGACTGAGGAGAATAATAAAAAAATTAGTATCTGAAACCAAACACATATTTGTTGACCAGGGTTTTTGAGGTTCAGATAACAGCACTTGGTATGGAATGAGTGTGACTGCTTTCTCGTGTGAATGTCTTTCTGCAAAATCGTGACCCTGCATTTTCGTGTCATGTGTTACTATCAACGCACAAGCAGTGTTACTCTCAAAGTACTGTAGTAAACTTTTAGCAAACATGACTGTCAAGAGACGTTTGGTTTTTATTGAAGAGAGCAGTTCTTTGAGAGACATAGTAAGCTTCATGTCAGAATATACATCAAAATCTATGGAGGTAACTGCTCTCTTCTGACGGGTAATACTCTTTAGAGACTGATCTAAATAACGATCAAAGACCATCCTTGCTTCTTGATAACCAACAAGCATATTTTTATGCGTTTAATGAAAGAAAACTGAAAATCAGCAAGTCTGCTAATAGATGATATTTTTTCATACTCTGAAGAACAGCCATGCCATCTTCAACCAGCACTCTTTGCGAGTGATCATCAAGTATATTTTTATGCGTTTAATGAAATAAAACTGAAGATCAGCAAGTCTGCTAATTGATTATATTTTTTCATACTCTGAAGAACAGCCATGCCATCTTCAACCAGCACTCTTTGCGAGTGATCATCGGATAAGATTCTCTTTGTGTACATGGTACCAACTAGAACAATTCAGTTTTAGCTTCGATGGCATGTAGTATAAGAGAGATTCATCCACACTGCATATAGACCGAGGTACCACTGACATTTCGTATTGTCCAATTGTCTGTTCCAGTTTTGGCTTCAGCTCAGAACGGCTTCCTTGAATAATAACGAAGCTACTGAATAAGGCCCTACGTAGTTTAATCACCTTGCTCCACAATCGTACTTTGTTTTTTTCTAGACAGTTGCCGAAAGTTTTCAATTACAACCTTTTCATTGAATACCAAATTGACATTGCGAAGTTATTATCAATCGAACTTGAATAAAATCAACTAAACGTTTTTGGCCCTTTTCTGCAAGGTTAACGATGTTTTCCTTTGAATTTTCCGGAACCAGCGCAGATGATGCAAGGTTTTTAAGAGATGCATTCACTGTAAAAGGATTGCCTTTACAGTGTACTTTAATTGTTTGACGAAGTTTGACTGCGTTTTCCTTTGTCCTTAGGCAAATGTTACCAGAAATCTGAAGAGTTCTTTTCGGTGAGAATTTAAGGCAAGCGGAAGTAGTGCACTTAAATATTGTTTCACAATATGAGTTAGATGTGGTGTTATTGTAACTAGTCGATCTAAATCCACTGTATCTTAACTCAAACCGACCATACCACCATGAGGCTTCAGTGCTTTGATTTCTTGTTCCATTGTCTGGTCCGTAAATAGTCTATTAAAGGATATTTCAGATTTGGCGACAACAGAATCTCCTGACTTCAATGCTTCCCATGTGTCGGGGTCATTGTGTTCCCGAGCATTCATATTCTTCGCCAGATGCACAGGCATTAGTCTGGTATAATTAAGCAGGTCGCGTGCAACGAAATAACGATTAAAATTTGCTAAAGCCGCCAAGTAGCTCTCCCAATCTCCTGAATGACAAGCACTGATGATGTGTAAGAGGCTGTCAATCTTCTGCAAATAGCTCAATAGTCACCAAAAAATAAGTCACCAGTGTCTTTGACTTTTTCTTGTGGTTTCAAATTCTCGATGTTCCATGACTGGCTTTCATCAAAATATATATTGCACTGGCCTACGAGAAGCATTCGTGAAGTGTTTTCTTGAGGCCGTCACATTTTTTTCTTAACAGTTGCTGGCATCTGAGAAAACATAGAATCCTTTTTCTTCATTATGAATGATAGACAATTTGTGATAAGGTTTTGTGGTCCCCGCTTGTAAGCCTTGCCAGTTTAGATGCCACGAAGGGCTGCTGATGTGTATATGCCACATATTATTACGTATATATTTGAGTCTATAATAAAGGTAGCTAATATCATCTCTAGATAAGACCCCTAACTATAGTCCGATCTCTACGATATATATATTAATTATAACTTTTCGAAAAACTCTAAATTTTATGAAATATTTCGAAATTGTCCATTTAAGCTGTGGGTTGTTCGGATATGAACTGGTAACGGAATATTCTTATAATAAAGTGCAATACCATTGACAAATATGCCTTGAAAATATAAACAAATTCAATTGGCAAAACACATTAAAAAATAAATGCCACTATAACTGTTGAAGAGTATCATTTTTTAGTTACAAATACATTATTTATATATCTATATATATATAATGTTCGATGTTCAATGTTAGCGATGAATTAAAACAATTAATCTGCGTTTCTTCTTTGAAATTGTCTAAAGCTTTTAAAATTTTCCGTTATATATCGTGATACAAAATCAAAATATTTCAATTTGTCTTTTTTTAAAAAAGGGATTATTTTAGAATATAATAACGCATTCAGAAGGGACTCGCTTCGATCAAATACACTAAAATGGATTACATTATCGCTTCTTGTTCTTCACGTGGCCCTTTTTTATTTTTAGGAAATATCTGCGTCATTTTTTTATGAACGTTTTGTGAAGTGAATATATATGGCGCGGCATTATGTGCGAAACTTGCATGTTGATAAGCTGTATATAAAGTTGTGTTGGATATGTATACTAATTTACTAGCTATAATTTTATACTAATTGGAATAAAATATAATGCAATTTAATAACTAACAATTAAAATGTTGAATTAGGCTACATGGCAATCAACGAAAGCAATTGATTTTTAATCTCAACAAAATTATTATTCGTCCGAAAAATGTACTTTGAATAGATAACGCTAACTAGCTAACTAAAACAACCAAGCAGCCAAATTCTAGAAGTGGACATCTCAAGAACCATTTTCCTAATAGTTGTTTTAAATCTTTTTATCGACGATCAATTTTAATAAAAGATTTCTTTATAGCTTTGCAACTTTCAGAATTAAAGAATGATTACAATATATTAAATTACAAAGCTTTCATTACTTTAACATCAAATAGCGAACGATGTTGGAAAAAAGTTAACTTTAATTGAAACGAAGTGGGGTGTGCAATATTTGTTAGCATATCTATAGACTATATATCTATAAAAATTGTTTTCCTCAAATGAAAAAAATGGAAACATTATTTCTGGAAAACATACGAATGGACTGAAAGAAGATCAAACTCACTGATAACAAGCTTCGTTTCCTATATATATATGTTATTTCATAGTTGAAGGCAGTTACTATATACGTTTGATTTATTTCCAAACAATTTCAGCTTTGAAATGAAATGGATGTTTTTTTGTATTTGTTGAAAAAAGAGTATTTAAATATTGTCAAATGTTCGGCTTTTGTTTAATATGACAAAGTTGTATTGTCTATGAAAGAAGTTAATACAAATATAATATAATACAAAAAAACTTTTTTACTTCAACGATGTACGATATACGATTGTGATACAAATAATTAGATTTTTTAAATTAATTTCAATCGTATATCAGAATGGAGTCCTGCCAAACAATTCTCAGTTCACAGCTCCATCCGTGTTAATTAGTGCATGTCAAATTAAAAAGGCATACGGTTTAAGTTTTGCAATATATAAATAGTATTAATAACATAAAAACGTAACACTAACTCGTTTTATGGAAACAATTAGTTAAAAGTGGAATATAGTTTAATTTAATCAAGTAGACTGTTTTCATTCGTACTGTTCGGGTACCACGTACCCAGTATATTGTTTTAATTAATATTATATTAACATCTCTCAATAAAGTTAATAAAAAATACGTTTAATCAAAATAGTAATACATTTTTGTAACGAAAATTATGTAAGTAGCTTTTACTTATTATGTATAAACATATTTAAACTAGTAACAATTTAAATATGTTTAAAAGATCAGTAAACCTAAACAATATTAAGCATATACAAGTGTCGCTTGATAAAAAAAGTCCTTGCAATAGAAATAAGGTTTACATTCAACATTAAATAGCAACTTTGTATGGTTCCATATTTATATATACATGATGTGTGTATATTGGTAGTAGCTATATAATGATATATCTATTCGTGTCGCATGAATATATGTCAAATATTGAGAAAGTAACACATTGGACTCTAATCAATCCAGGGACCCCCTCCCCCCCCCCCCCTTGATCTCAGTAAAGGTGCTTCTGGGAATACTTAACTCAGTGCTGCAAGCAACAACTTTATTTTATAGTTTGGCTTCATATACTTTTATAACTTGCTGATTGATTTCCCAAACAATTACATTATCGTGAACCGATCCAGACTGAGCACTCGGTGAATATAGATGTGTAAATACACACACTTTAAAACTGTATTTTTATCGATTGAAATATTTCAGTTTTGAGCCGTTAAATTTATATAAATTTAGATAAAAAATGTAGTTAATGTATCACTCCCGTAAGTTAAAAACCTTGTTATACATACCGGTATATATTCCTCAGGTTTCTTTAAATAAAATCAATGCACCTTAATAAATTATATGAATGTTAATATTTGTATGGTGTATTTCTACTAATTATATTTAGGGCATTGATTTGTTATCTATTTTATACAGTAGGCCTATTGTCAGTAATAAGAATAAACAAATTACCTTAACAATTCAACGATTTGATGCATAACATTTATTTAATATTATTTTTAAATATTTATTGTATTGAATAAATGACCAATACTATTGAAAGCTTATCATTTATAACTAATGTAATATAATGAAAGCGAATATCAAATTTAAATATTAATATATAAAAGTTACTATAATGCAATAAACCCGTTACAAAGCGCCAAAACGACTGATTTTAAATAATTTTAAAAAACATTTCAGATGCACAAATTTCATTAGACAAATCAAGATAATTCAACACTGTCCCATTACTTGTGTATTATTTATAAAGATATTAGGCGCGTTATTTTATTAGTAGCCTACTTATCGTCGTCTAGTTATTCCATTGTAAAACCTAATAGGTATCCCAACTACCAAAAAAGGATTTGTTTCCAAACTGTGTTTTATGCGTAATTATTTCCCACCCATCCATTCTCCCCCATACATACAATCAAAACGTAAAATTAATAACGTTATAAGGACAACCCTTATAGCACATAAGAACAACTTTTTCTATATAGTTTATGAGTAGATTTTTCGTAAATTTATTTTCCCCGATTTTCACTATACATGGTTGTAAACTATAATTAATAATTATTTATAGGTCATCAAATATTGAAATATTTCTTCTGTAGATATTTAATACAGAGTTTGTATGATGTAAAAACAATACTTATTACAAGTAGTGTTTTCTTGGATTTTTAAATTTAGGTTAAATTATCCAATTTTTGATAACATTTAAGAAAATTGCAAAACAACTTGGTTCAAACAGTTTTTCGCGTGATAAAACAAGTTTTTGGCTAGCTTTATTAATATTGACATAGTAACAGTTATTTGAAACCATTTTTTTAAATGTGAGAACATTCTGGAAAATAAAAATCTTTTGTTTAGAATAGATATCCAACAAAATAAATACATTAATTTTTTTAGAACAATGAAATAGGAAACAAAGAGGTATAAGGTTACTTTTTAAATGTAATTCGTCTTTCAGAGGGAATTTTTACTCAGGAAAACAAATTAATTCGACAGTTTCAGAGGGTCTTCTAATATTTGTATCAAATATATTTAATAACAAATTGTTTAGCATATATAATTGGAATAAATAAGTATACAATAAGTAGATTTGGTTGTAAAGTATAGAACAATTTTAAGAATTATTAACTAATCAATTAAAATAAATAATAGGTTTTTGAAGAAACAGTTTCTAGGATTTTCCTATAGGTTTTCCTATTTACTATACTACCCCACATATGAGCAAAATTACATTTAACTTGAATAATAAATTTATTTATAAAAAATACCTTGCTATTTAAAACAATACTCAAATAGCATTTATACTACTTATACCTTATTTATATAATTAGTATAATTATAAAACTATACCAAAATAATATAGATATTGTGATCTGAAATCAAATGCAAAAAGCATCAAGTCAATTGGTTGCATTGATCAAAAGTTATAGCATATATAATTCAATATATAGCATATAATATGGTTATTTTCCTATAGTTTTTCTAACTGGAGTTTATGACGTAATCAGCTCATAAAACTGATACTAATTTATAAATTGTTTTAAAAAAAAATAGTTTGACAAGTCTTTAGAAGGTATCTGTATACCAAATATCAGCTTAATCAGATGATAGAAAGTTTGTTCTTCCAAGTAGTAAACCTCACGAACGAAGGGTTAAGATTCCAACAATATTAAAATAAACGTTTAAATGCTGTGATTATCGGCTGTGACTATCAGTTTAGTTAATTTTTCGTGCATGCTGTATGATTTATTTCAATTTTAAAACAATAAATTATTAGTGCGGCATAATAGGTGATTTATACAAAACAAATTGAATTGGCGGATAATTAACACTTCTTGTAATGTAACAAAAACTAATATTGTATTTTACTGTATTGCATTATATTTTATCAATATTCAAATAATATACTTAATTTCATACCTTAAAATTACCTTACAATAATTATACATTAAGTATACTTTTAAAAATCTACAAATTTCCTATTAATTATAGGTGGAACTGGCATTCCCATGCCGGCCGTCAATGTTGTACAAATCATAATAAATACATATATTTAAAGCTAACATTATCAAAACGCAAATAAATATCTTGAAGAGTACCTATACTTCAAAATGTACTCAATTTTTTATTACGTCTCTGCGCAATTCTTTCTTTGAAATAATGAACGATCAGATTACCGGAAGCGACTGTTTGTTTGTATTCACGAGGAACAACCAAGTAAATTATTTCAATCGCATATCTATGTATAGTTAATAATGTGAATTAGGGCAGTTTATTAGAGTGCAGTTTTATATATAGAAGACAATGTAGATTGAAACTACAATTTCAAAAACTAAACGAATTAGAATTAACGTAATATTTTAAACTAAGATATATTATCATTCACTGCATGCAAATCATCAATTCTTCTTTATTCAATCCTTAATTTTGAGTAACGCGAATAAAGATCGCCTGTTCAAGACCGGCAAAATGATTTATAAACATTTAACATCGCTTATAGAGATTGATGTAATATTTGTGATTCTTCTATAATAGGGGTCCTTAGAGGTAGGTTTTGGCTTACCTATTTAAACTCTAAATAATGATATCAAACATAATTTAAATTAAAAAAATATTTTCAGAAATCGTATAATTGATGTTTCAAATTGTAACGACAAAGGATTAAATTACTTCTTTTAAATTTCTTTATAATCTGTCTACAGAATGTGCTAAAATATTTAAAAGAATTAAATTTTATTGTAAAGCCTAGCTATTGTACATTATACAGGGTACATAAGTAAACATGTTTCCTCAAATTATCATTTCGCAATGAATATAAATTTAATTTTAATTTTAATTAGCAATTTGAAAAAAATTATAATATTTGAAATAAAATTGGCAATTTTTTAATTTTTTTAAAAATAATTAAAAAACTAAAAGATTCGTTTCCGATTGGATTATTCCTAAAATTCAGTTTCATTTTAAACTAAAAAATATATTAAAGTTTTGTTACTAGGTAACTCTAGATCAGGGTCAAGGTGAAATCCTACCCATATGCCCAAGTTGTAACACAAGCTATTGTATAAAGGAAGAAAATATCAACACTGATGCCGAACTGTGGGAAAAAGATTGTCAATTTGTAGACGAACAATTCGAACACTATATTTATGATATGCGCTAATATGAGTATTTTTGTTGTATATCAATAAATTATTATTATTAATCGAATAATCAAACGGCAAATAGATAATATTTACATTTTATACTTAGTTGTCATCAAAAATTAACAATTTCATATAAGAAAACTGCCGAGTAACTTTGGATTGGCAAGCTTGAAGAAAAATAAAACTGCAGCCAGACAAGATGGAAGCAAACACGCAATATGTTCCATTAATTTTCACCAGTTCGATTAGCCCAGTCTTTTAAGCGAACTAGTTGATCCGTTATATGCAATGATTTCATTCCATGACAAAATGTTGTGTATATATATATTGAACATAAATATTGCTGAATTTTTCGTGTTTTGTCTTCATTTGTTTTGTAATCTTAAAGAGAATGTATCCTTTAAATCAAAACATTTTCTAATATTTGTTGTTGATATTACCTAGATGGAAGTATTTATCTCTATTTAATTGTGTTTATAGCGATTTTATTGTAGACATTTATGGTGGTCGAGAAGGTTTTTTTAAATTAAACACAGTTCGTTATATACCAAAAATTGTTTATATAGTGATAAACACATGTATTTATGCATTTATGGTGATAGATACATGTGTTTATGCATTTACGGTGATAGATACATGTGTTTATGCATTTACGGTGATAGATACATGTGTTTACGTGTTTACGGTGATAGATACATGTGTTTATGTGTTTACGGTGATAAATATAAGTGTTTACGTGTTTACGGTGATATATACATGTGTTTACGTGTTTACGGTGATAGATACATGTATTTATGCATTTATGGTGATAGATACATGTGTTTATGTGTTTTCGGTGATAGATACATGTGTTTATGTGTTTACGGTGATATATACATGTGTTTATGTGTTTACGGTGATAGATACATGTGTTTATGTGTTTACGGTGATACATATGTTATCACTATAAACAGAAAAAAACACGTGTTTATCACTATAAACACACATTTAAGTATAAAGCGCACTTTTTTAATAAAAAAAACCTTCTCTGCCACAATATAGACATGGCCTTGTCGATATTAGCCACATCAATTTATATTTAGTATAAATTTTCAACATTATTTTAAGGTTCCGACATTATTTTAACTGATTATATATGCGCTTTAGTTATTTTAAGCAAATTCTATTTAGTTGTTCATATTGCTGTATTTGCTTGAAATGTTATAATTTAAACTGTCTACTGTAGGTGCTTTTAGCCGTATATATAACTCTATATCTGTATTTTGGCTCTTTATATAACGATATTAAACTAAATTCTATATTATAGTGTCTATTTAACTAAAATGAGATGTACTATATGATCTATAAAACCTGTATTTATACGTTTCAGAAGTGTTCAGAGGTGTTCAGCTGTTCAACTATATTTATTATTTAACTGTGTTTAACACTCAGCATTTCAAGGTTATGTTTAGTAAAATATATATTTATATAATACTTGATTAAAATAACAGTAACATTAATATTAACGTTAATATTAGTAACGCCCATATTCTCTTCCCTGTTATTGCCAATAGACCTGCCTATATAGTATAAAATGTTTCTGACAGATTAACTTTTTGCTAGTTTAATAGCCATATATTTTTAATATTCTATGTACCATACTTTAATACCTGTTAAGGTGAAGCTAGTCCCAACAAAATAGAGTCTTGCATATACGTTTAATATTATACATAGATGATATAGTTTAGAAGCTGTCATCAACGATTAACTTGTTTAATTCTTATCTATTATATTAAAACCAAATAACATATTTTCTCCTTTTAAGCGAGATACACAGTTAACTTAATAACTCCCTTAAAAGAGCCTTATTGAATAGTCAGTTTTTACACGCGCGCAAATCCAATCTATATTTTGAACCGTGTAAAACCGCGATCAACCAACTGAGAATGAAAAAATTAATATAATGAAATTAAAATATGCCCCCATGTTTCTCAGAATATTCATTCTATATTAACAGGGTCCGAAACAGGTCCATGTTATATACGTCAAGAAATCAGTGCCCGATAAACAAACTTCCCTAATTAAAATCGATAATATATCACATTTTTCGCCATGCACTGGTCGTGCCGACTTGTTTTGGGAAAGATTTTATCTCTTGCACGACGACGAAATCTCGGTATTAAAATAATGTTACCGCGTTCAAATAATCTAACATTTATCTAAAAAAAGGAAGGTAATCACGCAAGGTATGTTAGCTGGTGCATCTATAGATATGAATTCCGTGTTTTGAAGAAAGTAACCATGTACTTATGGCGAGATATATGGAAGATATAAATTAGCAGTTTTAGTGTATATACACAATTATAGATGTTGCGTAGAGTTGATCGACAAGATGTCATTGCATTAATTTGTCGTAATTTAAGTAATGTAATTAATCCTTTATGCAATGGCTAGAAAAAAAGTAATTACTTATCAGTTTACAGTTATTTTACTTATAGAAGATTAATTCCGTTAGAAGAAATTAAAAGTAAAAATTAGATTAAATGCCTTCAAATTTAAAATTAAAATGCAAATTACAGCTATCATATGAATCGAATATTAATAAAAAAAATAATAAGAAAAATAATAATTTAATATTACATTCTATTTAATCATATAAATTCTAACCTACTATCATATCTCATCTTCTATAATTTCTCATCCTCTATCGTATCTCATCTTCTATCGTATCTCATCTTCTATCATATCTCATCTTCTATCATATCTCATCTTCTATCATATCTCATCTTCTATCGTATCTCATTTTGAATCGTATCTTCTTTACAATAATATATCATACTATCATATCTCAGCTTCTATCCTATCTCATCTTCTATCATATTTCATCTTCTATCCCATCGCATCTTCTATCATATTTCATCTTGCATTATATCTCATCTTCTATCGTTTCTCATCTTGAATCGTATCTTCTTTACAAAAATATATCATACTATAATATCTCATCTTCTATCATATCTCATCTTCTATCATATCTCATCTTCTATCGTATCTCATCTTCTATCGTATCTCATTTTGAATCGTATCTTCTTTACAATAATATATCATACTATAATATCTCACCTTCTATCATATCTCATCTACTATCATATTTCATATTCTATCATATATCATCTTCTATCATATCTCATCTTCTATCGTATCTCATCTTGAATCGTATCTTTTTTACAATAATATATCATACTATCATATCTCAGTTTCTATCCTATCTCATCTTCTATCATATCTTATCTACTATCATATTTCATCTTCTATCATATCTCATCTTCTATCATATCTCATCTTCTATCGTATCTCATCTTGAATAGTATCTTCTTTACAATAAAATATCATACTATAATATCTTAGTTTCTATCCTATCTCATCTTCTATCATATCTCATCTTCTATCGTATCCCATCTTCTATCGTAAATCATCTTAAATCGTATCTTCTTTACAATAATTTATCATACTATAATATCTCATCTTCTATCGTATCTCATCTTAAATCGTATCTTCTTTACTATGTCATACTATCATATCTCATCTTCTATCATATATCAACTTCTATCATAACCCATCTTCTATCATATCTCACCTACTATCATATCTCATCTTAAATAGTATCTCATCTAATATAATAATACAACTACTATCATATCTCATCTTCTATCGTATCTCATCTTGAATCGTATCTTCTTTACAATAATATATCATACTATAATATCTTAGTTTCTATCCTATCTCATCTTTTATCATATCTTATCTTCTATCGTATCCCATCTTCTATCGTAAATCATCTTAAATCGTATCTTCTTTACAATACTTTATCATACTATAATATCTCATCTTCTATCGTATCTCATCTAAAATCGTATCTTCTTTACTATGTCATACTATCATATCTCATCTTCTATCATATATCAACTTCTATCATATCTCATCTTCTATCATATCTCACCTACTATCATATATCATCTTAAATAGTATCTCATCTAATATAATAATACATCTACTATCATATCTCAACTTCTATCATATCTCATCTTCTATCATATCTCATCTTCTATCATATCTCATCTTCTATCATATCTCATATTCTATCATATCTCATCTTCTATCATATCTCATCTTCTATCGTTTCTCATCTTCTATCATATCTCATCTTCTATCATATCTCATCTTCTATCATATCTCATCTTCTATCATATCTCATCTTCTATCGTATCTCATCTTACATCGTATCTTCTTTACAATAATATATCATACTATAATATCTCATCTTCTATCGTATCTCATCTTAAATCGTATCTTCTTTACAATGATATGTCATACTATCATATCTCATCTTCTATCATATCTCATCTTATATCATATCTCAACTTCTATCATATCTCATCTTCTATCATATCTCACCTACTATCATATCTCATCTTAAATAGTATCTCATCTAATATAATAATAATTATACTATCATATCTCAACTTCTATCATATCTCAACTGCTATCATATCTCATCTTCTATCATATCTAGTCTACTATCATATCTCATCTTCTATCATATCTCAACTTCTATCATATCTCATCTTCTATCATATCTCACCTTCTATCATATCTCATCTACTATCATATCTCATCTTCTATCATATCTCATCTTCTATCATATCTCACCTTCTATCATATATCATCTTCTATCATATCTCACCTACTATCATATCTCATCTTAAATAGTATCTCATCTAATATAATAATAAATCTACTATCATATCTCACCTTCTATCATATCTCATCTTCTATCATATCTCACCTTCTATCATATCTCATTTTCTATCGTATCTCATCTTAAATCGTATCCTCTTTACAATAATATATCATACTATAATATCTCATTTTCTATCGTATCTCATCTTAAATCGTATCTTCTTTACAATAATATGTCATACTATCATATCTCATCTTCTATCATATCTCATCTACTATCATATCTCATCTTCTATCATATCTCATTTTCTATCGTATCTCATCTTAAATCGTATCTTCTCTACAATCATATATCATACTATCACCCACTATTTTATCTGTATCTCATCTATACTGTGGCATCTCACCATATTACCTTATCTGATCTAGGTACTATCGCATCTCATAGAAATTTTCCTATTTTTTTAGTATCGTATGTAATCAAACTATTGCTCATTACAATCAAATTTGACAAACAATTTTTATTTATATATATTATTAGATCGATAGAATTTACGTGGTAATATAAAAAAAACTTTAGAATAATTAAATATAACTTATCGGCTACAATATGCCAACTTTATTGATTTCTAAAAAAGGGTTTTTCAATTAGCCTAAATTTTTTTACCAATATCCCACTGACTGAAGAGAATTGAACTAAATTCGTGGTGTCATTTCCCATTGAACTGAAAACGCTGTCAACATTGAACATCAACAGTTTTCATTGCCTGGGACATGCTCAGTCAATTTCTGACAACTTGACTTTTCCCAGACACTCATTTTGAGATATACGTATAATATTTCGGAAACTTTAAATCTCACGGCAAATATTTGGCCAGGAAAGACGATATATTATAGCTCTCACCATTAAATGTCAACTGAGTGTTATTTTATAGAGCGCTTGTAAAACCTTTATCTCTATATATAGTATCTATAGTTAAGAGATAGCTATTGATCAAGCAAAACATATTTCACATATTAATATATTTAATATTTAAGGAAAAGTTTGCGATGTGATATTTTATGTAGCATATTGAGCGAGAAATACAGATCGGATTGTTTTGTAGTGAAAATATTAATAGGTTTTAAATTGACTTAAATGAGCTTCAAATGGGTTTTATTGGAATTTTTAAGTGCGGAATTTGAAATCAAGTTGTTGACGTAACGGCAACGGTAACCGCTAAGAAAATCGATTTAGATATTGATTTTGTTGGACAAGTTGAATTAGGTGGAAATGTCGTTTAATGTTTTAAATTTTCCAAAATAATTGGCTCATTTTCTGCTTATGAATTATGAAATTTAACTCTGAAATTGAAGGAATATTAATTTGTATACCACTCTATGGGGCTATAGCAATGTCACGAAAGTCCTACAACTTTATTTCCTCAAAAACAACCCAAGCTTCATGCAGTGTCATCCAGACAACCATTATACTTTATGTAGAAAATAAATAATACAATTTGAAGCCATTACATTTCATTAATATATTTTACTGACTGTCACAAGATGGAGGTTGATATATTTTGCAATTTAATTTAACATAATGAAAATAGTTTATAATATCACATAGTGAGTAAGTATTTAGTTTTTCTCGGTTTATGGGTGCTAATAAATAAATAAATAATGCTGACATAAAATTTTTCTATTCGACATAATAAATATTTGCCGCAATATCATGCATTAAGTATAACATATTAATCAAATTTGACTTTTTGATTTTTGGGTTAAAGTACATGTTTCATTATATTGAAATGATTTAACGTTCTATTAGTTTTAATATACTAATAAATGTGGTTTTTACTTTTCATTCTACAAGAAGCCATTCCTTTGTTTTTCTATTATTTGACAATCTATTAACCAAAATTGTAAAACTATAAAATAAACTATAATTAGAAACGAATATTTTGAACTGCTTTTATTAGGATTTAAAAAATGTAAAATGTAAAATCAATTATCATAGTATCTTATCCTCACAAAATGAGGCTAACAACTCTAGGATTTAATTTCTAAATTAAAAAATTAAGGTTAACTTAATATTCAATTTCATGATATCTACTACCTGGCTTATATCAGTTTTAAAAATTTATCTTTACTTATTAACCGAAATTCTTATTCCACCTGGTTAGAATCTAATCCCCAGAACTCCAGCTCCTCCTCGAACAGCGGCCCACACACGTCCGTGGGGTAGTGCAGCTTCCCGCTCCGATAGTAGTTGAGGATCTGGGCGAACACCCCCGGATGCCGGTCGAAGAAGTACTCGTTGAGCACCGGATCGTAGTTGGCCAGCGCCTCGGTCAGTCGGGAGAGTCGCGTGGCCGGGATCTTCTTCAGGGTCGCCTTGTAGGTCTCGTGGCGTATACCGCCCACGTTGAGAATCACGCGGTTTTCGGCGTCGGTCATTGGTTGGTCAGTTGAGGCGCTGAGTTACTCTCGCTCACTTCACCCTATCGAACTATCGATCACACACGCCTGTTGATAGAAATATATATAAACAGTAGAAAGCTCATTCAAATTAACTGCGACAAAAAAAGTTGTCACCGATAGGAAATCATAGATACGAAAAGAGATAGATAGGTATGAAATTCAGAGATATGAAAATTCAGCGATAGAAATTCATATCGCTTGCATTAACTCGAACAGTTTACATAAAGTTTTAAATATAAAATCCGTTCTTCAATACTAAAAAATGCATACATCGATAACTCACTCAAAAAGACAACACCTTCTAAATATAGAATGCCAACCAACATGTACTATAATTTCCGAAACGTTTAATTTTCGAAATATTTAAAAATATAACTTTATGAACTATTTAAGGAGTATGTATGTAACGGTATTATTTAATCTATGATTCGCAAAGACTGTCAGTAATCTGGCTATATTGAGCAGCAATGTCAAATTGTAAATTAATAATTGATTGGAATTAGAATTGATATTTAGGATCAGTTTAATAGATGGGATAGAAATAATATCGCCAGTGTACAGTAAAACGAAAACGTTTCAGTCGATTTTGAATAAATTTAGTGGATAATAAGTTCAAAATGACACACAAATTTTCATAGTACGAGTATATATCAATTATACTTTATCCAGCAATAGATGTATGCATTTTAGCATTAAAAATAACGCTAAATATGATATAGATTAAGATAATATCAAACTAAGTTTGTCATTCAAAGAGTAACCAACTGATTTAATTTTTAACAATAATAACTATACATATAAATATAATCATGAACATTCGTAGTGAAAAAGAACTGTAAATAAATAAAAAATATGTATTATAAATATGCCTTCTGGAATGATACTTTCTCTACAAAAATAAGATACATTTTTAGAATTTAAAAATATTACAAAGATCATGTATATCAGGAAGAATATATTTAAATAATTATTAAATGTAAAATAAAATATTAAACAAATTTTGATTAATCTGTATTTTGAAATTACTTTAGTTTGATAAAAATATTGTCTAGGTTATTATTGCGTGGTAATAAACGGGAGCTATTTTTTTCAGAAAACTTATTTTATCAATGTCATCATTTATGTGCTACTGTTTTCTTTTAAGAAAACAAAACAAAAAATTATTTTTTTATAAGATATAAAAAATATTCAATAATAGTTGAAATTATAAATATACAATTTGTTATAATTATAGCAATAAAGTTTTTCGTCAATTTATTAAATATAATTTTTTCATTTAAAAAATCTACAGACCGGAATCTCTTCACATATTGGTGTACAGTAATTCATCAAATACAGAATGGTGTAAATAGTTTCAATGAAGTCACACCATATATATACTGTTTACATAAAGTTTAGATAGCATTTATAAGTGATAAAAATTCCGTTAAAAAACTCAAATATATAATGGAAGGAATTCTTAACTATATGCAATGTTTATTGTATATTGTCTATTAAACGCCTCAGACAATGCAAAACAATTACAATCAGAACCGTAACCAGGACGTTTTCAATATGTTATGAATGATTAAAATATTTACGTACCTGTTTAGGGAATATACATATTTATTTTTATATTACTTTTACATTCTATTTTTAGCATTTATCGCTTAACGAAATGCTTTTAAAAATATTGAAGCTCACAAATGTAAACCAAAATTCGTTTGATAGAAAACTGTTATTCAAATTTAAAAATTTATAAATCCCTCTTGATGAATGTGAATAAAAAGATTTGTTAAGAAAGTAGAACATTGTTTTATATTAAAAGAAATGTTTTATTAGAATAATTCATTAGCAATATGAATAACATTTGCTTAGAATAATTTGTTTCTTTTAAATATTTAAATTATTTGAATACCCAAATATCTTACTAAATCAATTAGTTCTGAAAACATACATTCATAAGCGACATAAATTAAATATTTACAATTGAGCATTACCATATTCATAGTCGCAAAGTTTGTAGGACAATTAGAAATATCGTCGAAATAAAACATCACACAAAAGAGATGAATTCAGATTTTTACTTATTTTGCCCTATATAGGGTTTCCATTGTAAACCTTTTTTTGTCATTTTAAAAATTAGTACATTTTATACAGTATTTACATCGTGACCTTTCAAGTTGCTTGCAAAAACTGTGCGCTTATATGAGCAATCAAGTTAAATGAACAAGTTTTAAGTAATACCATTTTTCACTTGTTGTATATAGATTAGAATATTAAGCAATCTAACCAATTTAGACAGTTTCCATCATTCAAACCGTTTTTTACACTATAGTTATAGCCTATGTAGAAGCTAAGTGATTGCAAACCAAAATGGTTGCAGGAATATACTTTAAACTTTAAAAAAATGCTTTCATAATAAAACAAAAAAGATTAACTTTCCTGATTAAAAAGGATTTCTGTTTTTTTATCTCAAATAATTCAATTTACTATACACAAGTGATTAAATAACTTTTACAAGAAATATAACTGTTGCCTGTTGTAGGCAGGGCCAATATTTCTAGATTCTTTCTTACTTTTATAGACCAGAAGTATTAAAAGTAATGTTAAGTCGGCTATACATGAAGAGGGGAACGTCTGAGAGAAAAACATCGATTTATGAAATAAAAAAGATATTTCAGTCAGATATATCTTGTATACCCCACATATATATTTCACTGATTTTTGTTTACCTTGCTTCATTGTGCCTATATATTATGCTATATACCATTTTATAAATAAAAAATTGCAATATTCGTTTGTTTCTGTTCCATAGATAAATATAACATTACATAATGCACAATATAGACAAACTGTGTTTTTATACTACAACCATAGAAGTATTAATTGAAGCCTTTTCATTTTTTATATATTTTTTTAGTTTAATACTAAGCCATTGGAACTTGTATATAACATTTTATACTTGTTAAAGTAGATATTGTTGTATCTGCATATTTCCCCTTTGTACGCAAATACTGTATAAAAAAGGATGAACTACATGCATATATTTAGAGGCTCATATACGTAGTAGGTCTAGTTACCGGGGCAATTACTTATGTTGTATAATTGTATCAGTTTATTTTATCATATTTTTTAACCTGAAATATTATAATTATTATTATCATTTTCCTCATTATACAAACATGTGTATTCAATGACTAAAATAATATCTTTATATACTTGACACAATCCCTTGATGTTTCGAAAATAATTTAGAGTTTGATCAATTATATTTTGAAACTAATTTTTCGATTAACAGATTAGATATATATATAATTTATATAGTTTAACAGATTAATAATAACAATATATGTATAACATTTCATTTTTATGGTGAATTTTACAAACAAATTGAAAAGAGTGAGCACCCCGATGAATAATTACATGAATAAAAAGTATGAAGTTTCAAATTAATTATTTACTTACTTTAATAAACAAATTGTCACACAAATTAGAGAACAAAATGCAAACCAGCCACGTCCAGGGCCACTGTCATGGCTACTCATACATTGTATATGCGATAAATTGAAAATAAAAAATATGTTTTGATAGCTAAACTTGACTATAGTTTCTTCTTTCTCCAAAAATAGAAGAATTAAATTAATTTATTGGAATTAAACATGCTAATTACAAATAAACACTCCAAGTTGCTATTTTAATGTTTGACCAAAATATCTGTCATCGAGATACTATATATATATATATATATAATCTGTCATCTGGATACTTAATAATGCATTTTCCTGATTTCAAGTTAAAAGATATATTTAATTATGTTTAGCAAACATTGTTAAATATTAACATTTGAAAATCGTAATGGTCACCATTCGCGTAATGTACTACTAACTGTATGTTTGTAGATTTGAATGTCTTAAAAAATAACATTAAAAAATAGATTTATTTTATTTACAACCAAATTATGTATATTATTAAACTTATATCTAACTTAAATATATACAATGTAAACAAACGTCAAATAACCACCAATTGATTCTACATTATACTGTTATTTTTTTGTACTGTATTCTCTAAAAACACGAAATATGTAAATAGATTAAAAAATGTTAACTATCGCTCATTAAGATATTGATTTTGACATTGCTGACGTTAAGCGGCGATAGATGGCTAGCTCCTCCCACTGCCTTAACACAAAGAAATATGAGTGATTAATATAGGACCGCAAGCATTGGTTTTTGTAAATCTAAGGCAAGTATATATATTCGTAATAATCGCCGACATTTTGGAAAATTTCTGGAACTTTTATGGAGACGCGTCTGTTTGTGAAAAGTTGTTGACTTGATAAAAAACATAGATTTGAATTGTGTTTTGTTGTAAAGTAAATAGCAATATGTATTAACGCGTTAAAAAGTGAGATATAAACGGTGGCTATTTAATCAATCAATAATAAATGTGTGACCTGTGCAACATTTGTATACTTAATATACTTTTAATAGAATATTATAAGAAACTAGATAGGTTATTATGTATAGACATATAGTGAACAATAAAATATCCGTGTGGTATAACTAATCCGATTGCATTAATATTCCATATAAATGTCTCTTCAATGCTCATTGAAAATATTGATTAGCTATATACTTTGCATTTTGTTATATTAACCATATACATATGTTTATGTATATGTATATGTTAGACGATAAGTTATAATTTTAAGAGATATACAATGTAATGTATGCTCATCTCGTTATAAGTATATTAAATATATATATATATATGATTCATTCCACTTACAATCGACTTACAAATGACTTAAAATCTATATTGACTATACAATATAGTCGAATATTTAACTGAATTTGAATAACCTCAATGTTTCAATTTGTTAACCCTTGAGAATATCTAGCTCATTTCAAAGTAAGTAAAAGTAATTATTATGTATTGATCATCTATTAATCATATTGATCATATTAATCTATTGTGCCACATTTGTTTGTTGGTTTGGTTGAATCGGCATATACTCCCACTAAATCAGAAACACTATTAATAATTTTAATTTATTTCTTACAATTGAAATTTATTCCTTAAAAAGAAATACTGAGTTAAAAAACATATTTATAGAGGTTATATAAAAAAATGATATGCGGCTTTTTGAACATCTGTTGCCCTAAAATGTGAAGTTAAACATAATAATATTATAATATATCTAACTATACAATATAAATATCATGTAAGTATATCAATATAAATATAAGTATATCATGCGTGTTGTGAAATACAATGAAAATGTAAATTATTACGAATAATACACTGATGTTTATAAATCAAAGAAAGACAGTCATTCCCCAAATATGTCTTGAAAATTCTAGTCAATAATGGTAATATCTTTAACGTATCTGTTCCAATTTCTGTTATTGATTCTGTCACCACGATATCTACAGAAAAGCGCCATATCAATTTGATTTGTTTGAAGCTTTAAAATTGTGAGTTTATTTTAAAAAAATACAATTGAAAACTGTATGAACCACACTCGTATCCATAATTATATATAATAATATGTGACAAATGTTTTAAAGGCTTTAAATAATATAAAAATATACGTATACATGAAAAACAATTTTTGAAAGAACCCTTTTTGGATTGAACCAGTACCGAGTAAAGAAATTGAAACAGATTTATTAAATTCATTCTTATTTTAAACTTGTCTTGGTACCAGTATAATAATAATAATGTAAAAATATAATTAAATTTGTTTTGAAATTATAGAGGTATTGTTATCGACTGAAAACAATAGGATATTTAAAAAAACAAAATCACTCTTATGGGGATTAATAATCTTAAACATCCTAAAAATATAATGTGAATTTTCTATGAAAATGCATACATCAAATCTCCTTCTCCCTCTAAATAATGTTTCATTATTATTCTGCATTCGGCAAATTAGATAAACCAACCATTTTCTGTTTATATCTCTAAAATAACAAACGATGCACAAATTTAAGAATTTGTTTATAATATTTTCATCGTGGATAAGGTTCAGACACAGGTTCATACGAATTTGTGATTTATTTGCCCCTTATGAATTATTAATTTTATAACGCATTAATTTCGGAGACATTTGCGTCAGATTCAATTTAGTACATGCTGGAATTTAATACATGTCGGAACAGGCAGAATAAAAAAATCAAATAATGTAGTTTAATAGATATACATCATAATGGGGGGAGGTTGAATTAGAGCGTCACTGATTCAGCGCGTCACTAAATAAGAGCGCCACTGATTCAACGCATCACTGAATAAGAGCGTCACTGATGATTAAAAGCGTCACTGAATAAAAGCGTCACTGATTCAGCGGTCACTGAATAAGAGCATCACTGATTCAACGCGTCACTGATGATTAAGAGCGTCACTGAATAAGAGCGTCACTGATTCAGCGCGTCACTGAATAAGAGCGTCACTGATTCAGCGCGTCACTCAATAAGAGCGTCAATGATTCATCGCGTCACTGATTCAACGCGTCACTGAATAAGAGCGTCACTGAATAAAAGCGTCACTGATTCAGCGCGTCACTGAATAAGAGCGTCACTGATGATTAAGAGCGTCACTGAATAAGAGCGTCACTGATTCAGCGGTCACTAAATAAGAGCGTCAATGATTCATCGCGTCACTGAATAAGAGCATCACTGATTCAACGCTTCACTGAATAAGAGCGTCACTGATGATTAAGAGCGTCACTGAATAAGAGCGTCACTAATTCAGCGCGTCACCGAATAAGAGCGTTACTGATTCAGCGCGTCACTGAATAAGAGCGTCACTGATTCAGCGCGTCACTAAATAAGAGCGTCAATGATTCATCGCGTCACTGAATAAGAGCGACATGTTAAATGAGCTATCTAATATATTAGTCCCTGTATAATTATATTATTAGTTAAGATTCCCCTTATTCAGTTATTGCTGCCGATTATATTCAGACCCTGACAAAATCAATGACTCTCTTATTTCGACCTGAGAGGGTTACGTTTTAGATGGGAAATTTAAGATATCGCTCTTATTCAGTGACGCGTTTAAGCAGGGGACTAAATAATAGTTTATATAATATTTAGTAAATTATTTAGTTTTATATTAATAAATATTTATTAATTATGCCATAATAATATACATAGAGTACAGTGAATATAGAATGAATGATCATTAGGATATTTATGATGATGATGATGATAACGAATTATAATAAATTAACAATTATATAGAATCTGCGCATTTAAACATGTCCGTGTATGTCCAATATGTCCGAATATGTCCGAATATGTCAGTATATGTCCGTATATGTTTCTATATGTGAATATATGTCTGTATATGTCCAATATGTCCAATATGTCCGTATATGTCAGTATATGTCCAATATGTCCGAATATGTCCAAAATTTACGTATGTTTTAAGGACCATAACACTGGAGAGTTTTAACTCTGTTTGGCATAGGCATAGGAATACATAAGCAATAATATAAAACTTAAAATTTATATTATTTTTATAATGATATATTATCTATATATTTTATATACTGTATATAAATTTTAATTAATTTTTTTAAATTTCAATGATTAATTTCACAAACAGATATTTTTCGTGGTGCGTTTAAATCTTTTTATTCCATGTTTATTTCTAATAACGTTATATCCATTTTAATTAAAATATATATGTAAATGTTGTCTTTAAGGTATTTACTTAAATTGTTGTTTTATGTTAATATGTACGTTTAGTTTTGATACTAACGTTAGCAATTATTATTACCGCAATTAAAATTTTGGATACATTCTGGGAGCGGAAGAAAATAGGATATTACATTCATTTTTAATTTATACATCAGTGTTATCAACAGAAAACATTGATCCTGCTTTCTAAATACAACATATTTGTATAAACATTGAACAAACTCGCATTAACGAAATAACTTACATTGTATGTTACTTGTAAACCACTTAAAATGATTTGTAGTGTAAACTCGAGTGAATCAGACATAGTTGAATAAAATAAAAACGATTAAGTATTCTTCAGAGTAAAATTGTTTATTACATTATAGTAGATTCTTTTGAATTTATAATATGTAAAAATATATAATATTACACTTATATATAAATAATTTAAATATATTAACCCGTGATCAAGCTATAAAGGCGAAACTGCTAGAATTAAAATACTAATTTGTATCTTGTAGTAATTTGTAGTTTTCAATTGTACTTCTAAAATAAACCGAATGGATTATACTGAAATTTATTTTAAAATATGTTTGATTAGTGTAACAAAATGATGTAATTCCCGATAGAATGGAAGATAGAATAAAACAAATTTGGAGCTCTATATATATTTGTAGCTCTTTAATATATTTAAAAAAATAAATTTGTACAATATTGGCTGTACTATTTATTATTGTTTCATTGGTGTTAACGCTGTCGTCTTTTTTTTAATTAATATTTAATATAATAGACTAGAGTAATATTTAATATAATACAAAATACTTTATTTTGACTTTGACGGCAAGCTTTAATCTGTAACAGCTTGCTGGGAAGAATAATTCGTCATTATTGATACTATATATTTGTAGATCTTGCAGCTTCAAAGCATTCAAATCTTCTCCAATTCTTACAAAGAGATATTAAATTTGTCATTCGTTTATCTCTAAAAATAGTCAATGAAAATGTGAAAACAAAAAATTATGAAAGCTAATTATTTTATATAAATTAACGAAAAATTTAGTAGATTATTAAAAATTGGTTTAAATGAACAAAAATACATTTTAAACAAAATTAGATGCCGCGTATGTTAATTGTATGTGATAAATTATGTATTGAAGCGTATATAATATATATAGTAGCAATAAAAACTAATGTCTCAAATTGAATTATCATTTTATATAGTAATAAACATTTCCTTGTAATTAAATATGCATTATAAATGGACAATTAACCCTATATTTGATAATATGACTCATCCAAGTTTGGGGTGCATTATTGGATTATTGACTGTCAGTGAGTTATGCTATTTATTTTACTTTGCAGAAAACGTCGTTCATTCAAGTACATCTATTTTTGTTAATTTTTTGAGAAAAACGCACATACTATCGACATTTTAATTAATGAAACAACTCTTGAAGTCCACTTCTGTCAATAAAAATAACTTCAAATAACAACAAATAACAACAACAATAAACAACAAATAACATAATAACAACAAAAAAACTGATTAAAACAATTTAAAACGTTTTCCCCAATCTTTCAACACCAAAAAGATTAAAAATGAAGAGCGTGATGATTTTTTTAAACAGTCATCTTTTTTTGTTATAAAGATTTTGTTAAAGCGCCTACATTAAAACATTTACAAAAAGATTATGTTTACTTTCTTCGCAGACTGTACTAGCACATGAATATATTTATAATAATGTTTGCCTTTGTAAATATCACACACAGTTTTACTTACTTTTCTTCTCTAAAATACTATAGAATTACTTATATAAGTATTTGTTATCTATGTACATAGATTTCAATTGTGATGGATAATATGTTTTCAATATAATTTTAAAGACATTTATATTTCATTATCTTTATACTTTTATAATATATTTAGCAGTTAAATATTATGAGCAGCATTAATTGATAGTTCTATATGTTAAGCTAGCGTCACAATAATGCAATGAAACCGGTAAGCACATTATAATTTCATTTAGTTTAAACATGACCTAACGGAACTACTTATAAATATCCTGTGAGCAATGTCTCTGGTTATACATTGGTAAAATCAAGAGACACATCCAACTTCGCAATGGTAACCTATACTGTCAGAATTAAGTCAAACACATATAAAGTCAACAAACCACGAATCAAGAATACATAATAGAAGAATGTTCGCAGTGCGCTGCATAAAAGTAGTAAAATGTAATTCAATTAAATACTCTCTTCGATTTCTAGAGTAAAATCAAAATAATTTTTCTTTCGGCTTGAAATGATATTGTAATCATTTCTCAAATATAGATTATACAAACTTCAAAGTTAATTACTAAATTAGTCTATTTGGCTATATTTAAGTTTAATGTATCATAAAATTATCATGATTTTCTAAATTTTGAAAATATAATACGGTGCACTACGAAATATACCAAAACATATATATACATTTAATGTTTATAACATACCATAGTCGTAACTTTATATAAATTTATTATAAATTCAAATAAAGTCTTAATTCTAAAAAGTAAGCACTAAGCGCAGAGCCAGTACAACAGCAGAGAGACAGAGCACTACCGGTTTCGAACTCATCAGCTCTCATCAAGTACCCTAGTCTCCCTACTGACGAGCGGATTGCAAGTAGTACTTATTAAAACCACAAAACAAATCGTCAAAAAATATCAATTTGCATAGTATCTGGATTCAGTTGTTACCAAGTTGTTAAAAATATTATCTGATCATTTTACTTTGTTAGAAATAATATACATATCAAAGTAAAAAGTTATGAGAAATCTATCCTTAGTTATACACGATACTATTACTATGTACCTCTTATCTGATCAAAATTTATTAGTTTATATTTGATACGTTATACAGTCTATTTTGTATCCAGTAATTAATTGCATTATTGCATTTAACATACAGAAATAACCCTGAGCCCATCAATCAACACTGAGTCTAGATTAATTCCATGCCTCAGTGATTTGTGCACATTAGAGGCGTTTCTGTTTTTTTAAATATATATGATATATATGTTTTTCTGCTGATTAAATAAGTTTATAAGTTTGGATTTTATTGATCAATAACATACAATTCAATCAAACACAGGAATTTCAGTTAGTTTTACTTATGTTTACTATAATTTGATGCTATATAGAATGGAGATTATACATATTAATCCCCTCTATATGTATAGCTCTATAAAGCCAAACTAGAAGGTATATTTATCGTCATTGCAACGATATGGTTTTAAAGCGGCGACCTCTGATGGTAGAAATCTAGAATTAATGGCAGATCATATATAGATAGCCCAGCGAAGGTATAAAACATTTGCGTTGAGAGAAAATCAATTAATATTTTAGTCATAAAATGAAGATGGCATATATACGTAACGTAACGTAACATACAATTCGGGTGTCAAAATATAGAAACTATTTATTCATGTTTCTTAAATCCTTTTCTGATACATGGGTAAATTAATATAGCGCATACATATACTTTCTCAAATATAACGTAGGAATTTATTAATTATGTTTATATCATTCAAACTCTATCTGATTAAAGTTCAACAGACAATGCTTAAAGAGATCATAAAGGGTAAAAAAGTTATTTATATATACATACATCATTATACAGCAGAAAATATCAGTCTGAAATTAAACTTTGTTATGGACAATTGACCTATAAAAGATAGTCGATATCTGAAGGTTATTATGGCATTGAACGTTATGCAAAATGTTTTAAAACTAAATATTGTCTCAAAATGTAATTGTAATTGTATAGCGTTATAAAATATAAGAGTATATCATAGTAATTTTAAGTAACTAAGGAGTTTTGAGTAACTTAGGAGTTTCGAGTAACTAAGAAGTTTTGAGTAACTAAGGAGTTTTGAGTAACTAAGAAGTTTTGAGTAACTAAAAAGTTTCGAGTAACTAAAAAGTTTCGAGTAACTATTTAATGAGTTTTGAGTAACTATTTACAGAGTTTTAAGTAACTAAGGAGTTTTGAGTAACTAAGGAGTTTTGAGTAACTAAAGAGTTTTGAGTAACTAAGGAGTTTTGAGTAACTAAGAAGTTTTGAGTAACTAAGGAGTTTTGAGTAACTATTTAAGAAGTTTCGAGTAACTAAGGAGTTTTGAGTAACTATTTAAGAAGTTTCGAGTAACTAAGAAGTTTTTAGTAACTATTTAAAGAGTTTTGACCAACTTTTAAAGGAGTTTTGAGTAACTAAGGAGTTTCGAGTAACTATTTCAGGAGTTTTGAATAACTATTAAATGAGTTTCGAGTAACTATTTAAGCGTCAAGTTTACACAATCATCCAGATTAAACTTGTCTGTTTAACTGAAGTAGATTGCACGTTTAAATTCTGAAATAATATTTCTAATATTGTGCAATATATCATTTTATGTATATAATATTTAATAGTTTATACACATATAACAGGAACATATGTAAATTTGTAATATCATTTAAGATTAGGCACCTATAATTGATTTATATAATTATTATATTTTTAATATAATGGTTAATTTATTTCTTCTGTAATTTTACAGCTAAATATTTACCCACTAAAAACGGCTACTTTTTAAAGTGTTCCTATAATGATATCGTTGAGTGCAAAAATTTAAAGTTTAGATAATCATAATTTACATAGCAAAACCATTATTCTCCAGTTAGATAAAAGTAATGAACCTAATTTACATTGAAGTATCAATTGTATAGCAAATGCTATATATATGAAAATATTACGTGCCCGCTTTTAGTTTCATACCTGTTTCGAAGCGTAATTTAATAGGCGCGTACTACATGTGCACCTTCAGCCCCCCTCTGCAATATATATCTTTTTGTTTTGATCATTTTAATTTATTTCATTGGGAAAGTTACGAGACAAATTTTCTACTTTGGATATTCCATAACGAAAGCCTATTATAGGCAAAACAATATTTCCTTCTGATAGTAATCGTTGGGCAATTAGTAAACATTAATATTGCCAAAGTTACTACTAATTAACCGTTTGAAACAGAAATCGATTTTTCTAGAAATACCGGAACTATTTTAATTAAATAAATCAATTTATCCTTTTTAAGAATTATTTTCGGCTAATGACGACTTAAAACTTGACTGCAGAAATTACAAAAACAAACTATGTATATATAATATTACGCGAAACGTGTAAATAATGAATGTATCTCGCAATTGAATCTTGAAATAATTATTACATATGTCATACCTAATTTTGCAATTAATTAATTAATACAATTTGCTTTTTTTAGTCCTAGCGCAACTCAACTTTTTAACAGTTTACGAAACAAAGTCATGGCATAGGATATTTCTGCAACAGAAACTCTACATAATTACAATTATTTATTTACACACTCTTATTTATCACTGAATTATGTATATTTGACATTTGCTAAATGCAAGTTAATTGCTTTTAAAAGTAGCAAAAATAAGCTGAACATTATAAACAATATAAAGTAAGATAGTATAAGTTGCCTGAGATGAACTATAAGTCATGAGGCAAAGTAGCCTGCGTAGCGTATAACACAGACTGAATCAATCCAAAGCGTATTTTCCTATAATTATTGTTAATTGAAACCAAATAAATACTTTAAGTGGCAGTAAAAGCCTTACCCCACTTGCCAATTAATCAAAACTTAAAAAACTGTCGTTTTACCCGTTTTTTCACTATCTTTTTGCGTATGCTAAATATCAAATCTATAATTGCATGCAGGTATATCCATAGCTATAGCGCTTGGAGACTATAAGTTTTTCAAATTAATATTAATTTATAAAAAAAAGCTAAAAGATATGCTTATTTGTAACAAATGTGTTTATACTTCCATACATTTTGCGTTCCTGTGATTGAAAATTCTGGCAAATTACGTTCTTCTGACAAACTTTCTTTACATTTACCTAACTACTAAATAATATATAAAAAAATTGTAATATTACATAAATCTATATTGATTATTCAAATGATAATTTTTTTAACATATAGAATATTGAGATGGAGAAATTTGCGCTTTCTACAACCTTGTATAGATACAAAAATTAGAAGTGTATTTTAATAGATTTTATCAAATTTATGTCGTACAGTATATTCGTCGCAATCAAGGATGTAAACTTGTTCTATAAATGTATTCCCTATTGCTTCCCTAGCTGCAGGACCTCTTTCTAATATACAAATAGAGATATGGATAAACTAACATAGTTTCGGCTATCTTTCTCAGAGTGAGGTAAGACAGAGCAGTTATATATACCAAAACAGTTCTGAGTTGTATAAATCAGTCTAGTCACATTGAATGTCAGAAAGTTATTTATATAAATCTTATTAATTTATTGACGGGTATAAAATGTCGACTTATCAATACTAGTTCTACATAAAACTATTAAACAACGTTGACTAAATAGACTGAGAACCAGTCATGCGGTACTAAATCATCAGACAGCCTTTCAATTCTTGAAGGCTGGCTACATCCAATTTCCCATACTGCTAAACTGTGCCCCCGCTCCACCATCCCCATCCATTCTCAGATCTTCGTCATTTAATTATATCATATGGCGTGACTGACCTTTTGAGATGGACAGATTGAGGAAAATGCAATTTGTCATCGTAAACACACTGTAGTGAACACAGCACACAATCTGCAGCGGTTACTGTTTTTAGAGAATTGTAAAAAAAAAAGTAAAACAGCTGAGAAATCCCTAATTTTTGGTTTAGTGTGTTGTCGTTTGCCAGAAGCGAATGTGGTGTGTGTGTCTTATGGTTAGTATCTTTTCCTCTTCCATCTCCCAATGATACTTCTTATACTCACGGAAGAAGCAGCTGAATTTCTTGAACCGTCCAAGTACCCCCTAACCCACCTTACTACCCAGCCACACAAACAGTAAACTCCCCCCATTCCCACCAAAGTCAGTTGTCTTTCTATCATCAAGTTTTCCTGGTAATGCGTGAAACTATAGCAGAACAAGAAAAAAGAAGGGAGAAAAAAAACTGAAAACGATCGTTTTCGATTTTGACTTTGATGGAGAAATCTATAAATGAAGTTTTCCTCAGTCATCCAATTGATAATAATATTGTACTATGCCTCAAGGATTCTTACACCAATTGGCGTAATATACTTATTGGCTTTGGGAGTAATGTTTAGATTAGACAGCGAGCGCCACTAATATGAAAAACGGAAGGTGTGAACTCGGATCAATGCTGTAATAGTGTAAGCAATGCACGGTTGGGGTAAATATTGAGGTAGTCAGAGAGGGGATGGTTGGGTGTTATATGCTGTATGCTCTAAAAGGTCACCATTTCAGTAATATTGGTTTCATATACTATAGGTTGCTACTATATCAGACAATGACAGTATATAAAATATTTAATCAATTAATGTTCAAATGAAAAGATTTAATTTGTTAATGTTATATTTTTTTATGTGTGTGTTTATATTTTTAAAAAGAATTACGTATGATTAATATTTAATTGTAATAAATTAAAAGAAACGATTAAGTACTGAAAGCACAAAAAATACTATTATGAAACGATGAAGGCTTTGCTTATTAAAGACATGTTAGTGATGTAAGAGCTGTGTGCGCATTTTGACCTAAAACATCGATATCAATATTTAGCACAAACGGCTTAAGTCTGATTAGAAAAGGGTTTTTATATAGGGAATCATTAACAAAATAATACAACCTTACTGCAAGAATCCTTTTGCAAATCCCCCCCTCCCCATCAAACTCAATAAAAAATACTGCCACACTCCTTAAAATTGAACAAATATAATAACGTAATAACGCTGTTTTTTATGTAAAACTCAATTCCAGAATTCGTTTAGAAAGTAAGTAAAACATTAGTTGACAATGCGGAAAAATTTAACTTTATTAATAACCAAAATACCTGTGTAACCTGTGAATTAGTCAATAAAGTACTCTATGCCTAGAGTAAGTTTTAAGTAAAAATTCTGCTAAATAAATCGAGAGTAAGTGAACTTTCCAATTACTTGATATCATAAGCAATGTTTAACAGTTATATATATAACAGAAAATACAAAAAATCCATTAACAAAAACATTTCAATGTGATTTATATTCCTATCTGCATATTTAGAGAATATGAAAATTGAGTACAATCAACTAGGTATATATATATAGTAAAATGAAACTTTTATATGTACATCATATATATATATATACAGCATTTAAAATTAATAGGATAATATTGATTTTAATGTTATTTGCCTACCTCCGACCTTGAAACTGTTAGAACACCCCAGGTCTGAAACGTTAGATATAATCATGCGCGCAGAATATATATTTTCAATTTGTTCTAAATCGTTAAGGACATAAAATCGTCAATTTTAGGGATGTGCCTATGTGTTATATGGTATATATTTAAATAATATATTGTCAAGATGAATGTCTATAAGGTAAGTTAATGCTCTATAATGCTAAAGCTATAAAGGATCAATGAGATCCTATTCAGGGCACTCAATCATGGGCATTCAATTCCCAATTGCGAGCTCACCAGGTGTCTGGGTTAAGAAAAAAGATTACAAAAACAGACAAGAATACATTAATTCAATATTGCGGCATTAAAGCATATATACATATATATATACAATATATATATATATAGTTTACCGTATGGGATTGCTCTGGCAGAATGACAAGCCATTTATCAGAGTATCAATATAGATAGGCAGTGACAAGACCAAGGTAGCTGAAGAATACCGATGCGTGTGTTGCTCATTCTTCTCTTCCGTTGTTCGGAACATTAAAATTATTAATTAATATAGATGCTCCTGTTTTGGCTTTATGCGGTGTATATATATATATATAGAAAACGTTATGGTTAATATCACTAATCTGAAATAAATAATGTTTCATAATTATCTCTTGGCCAGAATTCCTTTCACTCCAAAATGTGTGTATAGCCTTTTGTTATATCTATAGAGATATCAATAATTTACATATTTATACATATATATCAGTTAAATTAAATTATTAAATTATGGTCATTTCCATTAAATTTTGCTTCATTTGTAACTTGAATGTGCATAATGTACATATAAATTAAATGGGAAGCGATATTTTTTCACATACTAAAATTTAATCGGCTAACCATTTGAGGTTCAAGGTCATTTACTTCCTTAGCAAAAGCCAGATATAGTTTATTTCATATAAAAAGATTGTTTCACAATAAATTAAAACATATTTAAAAATAACGAGCCTAAACTTGAAATATAAAATATAGCCTAATTTAACGTATATAATAAATAAGATGGATGTGATGAAACATAAATTAATTCATACATATCAAACTGATCATTTGATTGATTTTTGACCTCAACATTGAAGGAAATTAATAGACATTTCCAAAATGTGATTTCCAGATTTTAACATAATATTTTCATAAGATATCGACCAAAAACGTGTTACTTTTTTCACTATTTTTTTAAATAAAAAAATCTATATTTCGACCTAATGTATTTATGTACTTGACATAGATTCAAACTACATATATACCTACTATAATTTCAAATTCAACTATTGAATATTTTCTATTAAAGTTAGTATATTATGTATATCATTAAATTATTAAATTAGGCCACCGCAATAACTTTATCACTCCTTGTAAAATTGTGAAACTTATTGACTTTCAAAAATTGCAACATTCCTCATTAAATTTAAAAATAAATGATAATAATGGTCATCCGCACTTTACTTTTAAACTAAAATCTCCAGAGTTGTCTTTAACGAACAATATTAATAAACAATTTAATTTAAACGATCGATTTTTCGTATGATCAGCAACAGAATATTGCGCGACAAGATACAAATCGATATTTTATGATTGAAATTTGAAATGGTTTGGAAGAGCACACCTGCAACCTTAGACATATCCTACACTCGTCGACATGTGGCATGCAGTGCACTATAATACACAATGTGTTACACGTGTTTGTTATTGCAACTTGTCAAAATATGATGCCGAAATACAGCAATCATTTCTTTCTCTATTATAGGTACACTTAGAAATAACGTGTTCTCAAAATGGTTGGTTTAATATGACAGATATAGTATATTATTATACAGTACATTTATTTGTGAGAATTGCTTATCCGCAGTAAAAGTGGTATTCAAATGTCTGAGAATATATAAAATGCACTATTATATCGATATACATACTTCTGGCGATCCCTTTTTCCAATACTTCAGATATTGGATATACAAAATATAGTGCCTAATGCAGCGCACGCCATAACAAAAATGCAGCTAAAAGCTATTATAACATGCCGCGATAAACTCCACGACGCATGATATTTGCCCCAGTGGTTAAATGGACATCTCCGCCCCTCTTTTTGCTTAGGATTATATTAATCTTTTTACTGTTCTAGGCTGATTGATTACACTCTATATATGTACACTGAAGAGGCGTTTAATCAAACTGAAGCCCGTTGGTCGATCTTCCCTTTTACAGCTACAGTATATATAGCGCAGCAAAGCAGGGTGAAATTCAAACTCAGCCGCAGAATTCCCAAAAAAAGGGGAAACATGCAAGGGGGAAGCACTTGTCTTGCATGTTTTATTAACTTATTAACATACATGTCTTGATATAAATACAAATTTTTCCTGCTGTCTCTCTATTTCTCTCATTTTTACACCTTTTAATTAATGTACAGATGTCATATAGACAGATAAACGACCATTCCAGAAAAATAGGATTGTAGAGATTGTTTCTAAAGTCGGCCAAGCAATCATATGTTGTATTATACAGTATGGGACCTTCATGTTCTGATTATATGGATACAGATATGGCTACATTAAGGCCGGATATCACCACAAGTGGCGATTAGGGAATGTATCCCGATTAAAAGGGTTGACCTTTGTTAGGCCAATTTGATCATAATGAAACTTATTTCTGATTAACAGGAATTTCTACTGGCAGCAGCTACCAATAAACCATAATGACATACATTTAAAAATCACGACTAATACGTTTGTGGCAAATAATATAGAATCAAATTGTACTTCTTTAGTGCTGATAGATGAATTTTAGTCTCTGAATTGTTAGGTTAAAAATGCCCATGAGTGATACAGTGATACAGCAAATATAAGTATTGGATCATCACAATAATTAATCACTACACCATAGAGTGAAAAGGAAAATAAATATTATATAAAAACGTATGTAATATATGATTAATAAAGTCATTACCATCTAAATGAGTGAATCTTAATTACTACCTTTATAAATATGCCCGCCAATTACTTAGTTAAATTTTCTTCAATAGACCTTATCAATAAAAACTGAGAATTTGCTTTGAGCTTTAGCTTCAGCTGTAAGACGGCGCTCATATTCATAATTATATAGAAATTTCATTTTTGTCATGGGCAATTGCTTAGGAAATTAAATAAAATAGTTTATTAAATCAAAACTTTTAATTTTATGCTTAATTTTATTCAAGGTCAAGGGCAATTTTTTTTTAATTTATTAAAACTAATAATTTTTTACGTTATTATTAAAAATTAAATCGTGTATAAAATTAAGCATTGTAACACATTAAAATAGTAATAAGTGAAAATAACATTCAATTGGAGTAATATTTATATTCTTAGACGAATGTAATTAATAAAACTATCATTAGAATAATATTACGTAAAACATGTATTAAAAATATTACATTATCAATAATAAAAACAAACATGAAACTTTTATTATTCCACGTCTAATATTTTTATTATAAATCAACTATATAAGCAATGACAACAGCTATAATTTAATATTAAACATATCAGATGATAAATCTTTTATTAATTGTAGCCAATGAAAAACAATTGATAACATAATTTGCGTTTTAAATAACATAAATCTGCAATTTTTAATTTGTATTGCTCATACAAATGTAATACACATGTAATAATAATTATTGTATTTCAAATTTACAAAATTTGTAATACACAATTTATAATAGCAAATTTAATTAAAACTTATATTTGATACAAATATATAATCAGGATTATTCATTTACGTACAATTATTTATTTTATACCGTTTCCAAACATATATTAAAAAAATTACAGGTGTTATATATGCACGTAAAGAAAATGTTAAAGTAAATTATATTTATTTTTATGTTTATGTTTAATATTAATAATAGCTTTTATAACCAGATCATGTAATTAAAGAAAGTTTACATGTAAAATAAAATAAATAAAAAAATTAATTTAGTTAATTTCTGTTTAAACTTTTTGTGCCCACAATTCGAGCGCTTAAACTTACTTATATTATTACGAATACACCTTTTTCTCAAACTCAAACTCATAAGTTCGTGCTTCAGCTTACACTTAAACTCAATTATCTTTATTGTTACGAATTTAAGAAAATAAACTTTTTCGTGCTTAAGCTTAAACTCATTTTTTATTGATAAGGCCTAATGTATAATCGTATAATTTGAAGTATGTGTACTATGATTGTAAATATATACAAATAGTTATATGAAATAATAAATGTTTATTAGGAGACGAGTGAATAATGGCAGCCAGAATTGCGAAACCAATTTTTACAATCGTGACACATCATTTTCATCTAATATATATATTATATATATATATATACTGTTAAAAAGATTTTTTTTAAATATGAAACCTTAAAAAGTTATTCAAAATCAATTGTATTATTTGTAAGTTTTTTGTAAAATTTTCGTTAAAGAAAACATAAAACTATCTAATATAAAACATAAAACATCTTAAAATACCATTCCAAAAGGAGGGTGACAAAGATTCTCGCAAATTGACTTGTATTTAATAACATTTTCGGAATATTATGTCGTAGGTTGAATGATTTACACGATTTACTTCATATATAACGTATTAGAAAAGAAAAATCTAAAGTCTTCATTTCTTAAGAAACGTCTATTGCTCAGAATATATCATTAATTAGAAAAGGGAGATCTATACTATAGGACCGCAAACATTTATCTGAAGTTGGTTACGTAGATGTCAGATCTAAATTTGGGAAACACTGTTTTGATATCTGAAAAGGTTGTGGTGTCTTTTTAATCTACCCTAATTACGGATATGCAAGACTAAATATATATATTTATTTATTAAGAAATAAGTATAAGCAAAACCGCATAATAAATAATAATAATAAACCAATTTCAAAGTAAAAAGAAAACCAGCACAGAATAGTTTATTTTTAGAGAAAGAGACACGAACAACATCTTGAATAACATTCGGTTAAAAAGAGACATTGGCATAAAAACTCTGATTTTACGATCATCTCAATGAAAAAATCTATATTTAAAGACTTGACAACCATGTTGACTTTTGATTTCACAAAACCCGCTTTTAACTGCTGGTGGCGACCCCAATATACACTTGAATCTATAGAGGAACTTGAGGAAATGTAATGGAATGGGGGGGGAGAGTGGGGGGGGGGGCAGTCAGCACTCTCGGGGCAAATATCCCCCGAGAAAGAGGCCTTATTTACAATGTATCAACACTATTGCATTGGAGTGTTGACTCTCAAGGAAAGCTACTTTTCAAAGATCCCCACCACGCTTGCTTCGAAGGAAAGATCCCCCAACCCCACGCTTGCTTCGAGGGTTCTTGTTCGCGATATTTTATGCTCTGCGAGTCAACGCCAATTCTAAAGAGTTTATCGGTAAGGTATTTGTTATTCCTCTTATGAATAGAAGTGAAATCACAGTGTTGACTTTTTATTATTTAATTCTGCAGATTCATACATATATAGTGTGTTATATACGACGCGGCCATATGAACATTTTATATGATAAATGTGCTTTAATGTTTTTTTTAATATTTTCAAGATTGAAGTTATAACAACCTATTAAATGTAGACAGTTTAATCAATTTATCCCACTAATAAAAAGTGTGTGCGTATTGTAAATTATATATACATATATAAATATATATTATGATCGTCTTCCTTAAATGGTCATCTTCACAATGTATACCTATCATTATTAAACGACATTATATTACATCTAATTAAAATATATAAAAAGAACTGAATAAAACCTATTGACAAATTCTCAGAAATAATTGTGATATGCTGTATATAGCTTGCGACAAAGTTTTAACGAATATACAGTATAAGAAATAATATAAACTAACATTTTCAAACTAGGGAGGGAGTTTCCAGTAGTTTAGGGGCGCTAAAATTAAAGTACATATTTTTCAAAGTTGAACTTTTTTGCACTTTAGTGTACATATATAGAGATATTAAACATGGATTTTATACAATGTAATTGTTCATAATCACAAGTCAGAATGTGGGAAATATAAATACGATCACCACATTTTTAAAAATTTTCTCTATATGTCTTCATATTTTTAGAGTGGCGCACTAACCAGCTGGGGGGTTTCCGGAATGGCTGGAACCTGGAAAAATAACCAATTGCTATGGCTACATTGTTCTCATGAACTATTAATCATATAAGTTTTCCAAAATTAATAGAACATAATTGGTGTTACTTGCTATATACATGAAGCCTGTATATCGTTTTTATGTACGCATTTTATGACTATACTAAATATTATGCATGTGATTTAAACTATTCTGGTAATTATCTCATTTGTAAGGAGATTAAACTAGGCCTATAAACGCAAAGCATAATGTTGTGTTACATTTTTCAAACGTAACATGTTTTAGTGCAATGTTGTTGATGTCTGTTGATAATGCAGTCTCCAAAATATACAGTAGATTAAGTGTACCCATACTTTGCATATTTAGCAAGCAACATTTAGAAAGGATGAATTTGTGACAAATAATATTTCCCAACATCACTTTAAACTAGACTGAATAAAGTCAAAACGTAACGATACAAAAAATAATGAGTATGTTACATTGAAACCACAACTAAAGAGTAAAACCTACAATCATTGCCTGTTCAATAATTATGTTTAAACAGTATAAATAAAAATGTATCTTATATCTAGCAGTGGTAAGATGGCTAGCCAAAATGTCAATGTATCATTTTGTGCAGTCCAGTATTGCGTTTTTTGTACAATTAATTCGAAACATATTGTAATATATACATAATAATTATCCTAGATTTAGAAAACGACACTTATTATAACTTTGTTAAAATAAATAATATATTACAGCGCGCTTGTTTTGTGTGAAATTAATTAATTGATTTATAAATTATGTGTGCCTTAACTAATTAAGATCACTTTGATTGTGAATAGACATTAAAGAAAATCACTCGGTTAGTGGTGTGTATAAAGAAATTAAACAACTATTTTGAAATAGATTGCCCCAAATAATGTTTTAGAACGAATGTTGTTGATAAAAACACATTTAGTTAATTATCATTTTAAGAATCTGTCCCATAATGTTTATAACCATTTTAGGCGCAGCATATCTTGATCCAATATTGACATTGTAGGTCTTTCAAAAAAAACGTGCTTTATTTTATTATTTGTAAATTTCATTAGAATGTCGACTTTACAAGGCTTAATAAAGTATAAAATAGAAATGTATATCAATATAGTGTGAGTAAGGTTGTGTTTGCATTGTCACTTATTTGTTTGTTTGTTTGTTACACGAAATTGTTAAATATATAATTATGTGAACGATATACTATAGCATTCTTAAATTCCCGAAGGAGATACAGAATTTTCCCGAGCGAAATTATTTATATCTCATGATTATTGATTACTTATTAAATTATTATTTGAAAAAGTATCGATAATAACATTAATTTGAA
>JAUZND010052986.1:0-19197 GCA_034780555.1 Coelogynopora nodosa | reverse complement strand
AGGTGTGATGTCAGCGGTCCCTCCTCTGAACATGGTTCAGGCGGGTTTCTCACCACCAACGGGGCTGTTGGGATCACAGACATTTAACCGGTTTAACACGAGAAGCATCGAGGAGGGAAGACATGTTTAATCATTTACTGGTCAAAATTTAATAAGGCTTTCATTTTGAAATGTGCAGTATCTTTCAGGCGCATTCGACTCCATATATCTAGGTAAATACACTGAAAAACTACTTGAAGACGTAATAGATTACTCAAAATTAAATAAAAAATAACCTTTTTGTTTGATTGGTCGACAACCTTACTTCGGCAAAACCAAAGTACTAAATTTTAAAAAATTCACCAAACTAAAGAAGTTGATGAAAATTAATTAAATATATATATAAAATTTGTAATTAAATAAAAGTCTACTGACGCAGAAGCCAAATAAAACTAAAAACGTGTAAATAAATAATACATTTATAATAAAAGAACTTGGACCACTTTCGGCTAAAGGCTTTATCAACAGGAATAATTAAATAGGAATAAATAAATGTGCCATACATTGATTTTAACAATAATAATTTTCTTAATAATAATATTTAAAAAATAAGTCTAGCAATTAATATAACGTCAATAAAAGAGTTCAAATATCATATACTATAGATACATATAATCAGCACTTCCAAGAATTTGAAACGAAATACAGTTGATTATTTGAAAAGGGTAGAAACAACAAAAAAAGCAAGAATAAGCGGACAACAAGCTAAAAAATAATTGCATTAAAGATTCTAAAGGCTAAAAAGAAGGAAGACGGTTGGGGCATAGAAGGCTTTTAAAATTGGAACAAGAGGTAAAATACGGGGGAAAAATAGAAATATCACAACGGATAGTGCAAAAAGATTTGAAAGAAAGAACTGAATTAGTATTGAAAGGAGAAAAAGAATAATTAAAGGTAAAGAATGAGGTTTTGTAATAGAAAGGTTTTGAAAGTAAAGAAGAATCTGTATTAATTAGTTTTGAAGCGGGAACAAAAGACAGTGCATAGCGAGAAGTTTTGTTCTGAAAATAAACATAAGAATTATTTTTAAATGAGAGTTTATTATTTGGTGAATGAGATACATTGATACGTTTTGGAGCGGAAATAAATTATATGGAACATCGAGGAGATCTTTTAGATAGAGAAGAACGGCGAGATTTATTTATGGATGAGAAGACAGGGAAACAGATAAAGTAGGAGAGTAAGAAATAAAATTTGAAAACAAGCTCGAAGATTTCTTAGATACGGGCCTGGAACATTTGCTCAAAGGAGAAATATGGATGGGTAAATTGGTTTTAAAAAAGTTTTAGGCAAAGAGGGAGGGGAAATTTAAAGAGCAAAACGAACGAAACTTTTAAGTAAGAAAAATTTGGAAATTGATTTTTGAGGGGGATTTAAATTGGAAGAATTTTGACGAGATATGTCAACTGAATATTCTCCCATAGTTTAGACCCACGAGAAGAAGAAGCCCATTTACATGTCGCTTTAACTAATAAAATAAAATCAGATTTAGAAAGAGAGACAGATTTCAGAATTGATAGCCAAATTTAAAAAAAGAACATAATGGTCAATTAAAGTAGAAGTAAGAGATTAAGAAAAAGAATCAGCTAAAGGAGAAATTTTGCAACTAATTGCTGGTGTAGACAAAAGCAGGTTTGAAAGCAGGTTCCAAATTTAGGATGTTAAAATCATGATTAATGTCTAATATATTTTATCTCCTCGTAAACGTATTTTGTGCTAATTTAACTTAATAAATTCTTATTGATTAACTTCCTGAGGACGCTGACCTACGGTGTCGACGATGCTTCCTACTAAATAATTTTTTACGCTTACTGATAACTATTATGATGGTATTAATGATCAAATATATAGGGTTAAATTCTCATTGATTTCACTATTGCAAATAGTCAGCTAACCAAAGCGTCTGACTAGAAAACTAATTATATATTTCGAATCTACATAAACAAACACTACACCAGTAAAGCAAAGTTTAGTAGTATGGAAGTGTGACCATTAGCACAGCACGCCAATTGACATAAAATGAAGGGGGACAGTGTGGCGTACCTCCATCAGGATTGTCCATGTCAAGGGCAGTGGCGGTGGCTGCAGCGATAGTTGGCGACTGGTGAAGGAGTTGTTCCTGTGACGATGGGTGGTGCTGGTCCACCGAACCATCATCAGCAGCAACAGTTGGAGACAGCTCTTCAGAGACGAGATCTAGCGACATGTCGTGCAATAGGTGGGATGTCAGCGGTCCCTCCTCCAAACATGGTTCAGGCGGGTTTCTCACCTCCAACGGAGCTGTTGGGATCACAGACATTTAACCGGTTTAACAAGAGAAGCATCGAGAGGGGATCAGGTGTTACTTTAATAATTTACTGGTCAAAATTTAGTAAAGCTTTCGTTCTGAAATATTCAGTATCTATTCTTTCATGCGCATTCGACTCCATATATTTACGTAAAATACACTGAAAAACTACTCGACGAAATTCTTCCACTTTAAATCCCCCTCAAAAATCTTTTTCAAAAATTGCCTTCCTTAAAACTTCCGTTCGTTTTACTCCTTTTAATTGACCTCCCTCTTTGCCTAAAACTTCTTTAAAACCAATTTACCCATCCATATTTCTCCTTTGATCAAATGTTCCAGCCCCCTATCTAAGAAATCTTCGAGCTCGTTTTCAAATTTTATTTCTTACTCTCCTACTTTATCTGTTTCCCCTGCCTTCTCATCCATAAATAAATCTCACCGTTCTTCTCTATCTAAAAGATCTCCTCGATGTTCCATATCATTTATTTTCGCTCCAAAACGTATCAATGTATCTCATTCACCAAATAATAAACTTTCAGTTAAAAATAATTCTTATGTTTCTTTTCAGAACAAAACTTCTCGTTATTCACTGTCTTTTGTTCCCGCTTCAAAACTAATTAATACAGATTCTTCTTTACTTTCAAATCCTTTCTATTACAAAATCTTATTCTTTACCTTTAATTAATCTTTTTTCTCATTTCAATACTAATTCAGTTCTTTCAAATCTTTTTGCACTTTCCATTTTGATATTTCTATTTTTCCATATTTTACCTCTGGTTCCAATTTTAAAAGCCTTCTTTGCCCCAACCGTCTTCTTTTTTACACCTTTATAATCTTTAACGCCATTATTTTTTAGTTAGTTATTTATTTAGTTGTTCGCTTATTCTCGTGTTTTATTTTTACTTTTTTCAAATAATCAATTATTTTTCGTTTCTTGAAAGTATTGATTATTATTATATATATATATGATATTTGAACATTTTCATTGACGTTATAATAATTGCTAGAGTTATTTTTTTAATGTTATTGTTAAGAAAATTATTATTGTTAAAATCAATGTATGGCACATTTATTTATTCCTGTTGATAAAGCCTTTTAGTCGAAAGCGCTCCAGGTAATTTTATAATATATATATATATTCATTATTTACACAAGTCGATTTTACTTAACTTGTGCGTCAAGAGTTTTATTTATTTTCTAATTTAATAAATAAAAGAAATACATAATACGCTCAGGAAGAGATAACAATGTATCAAAGATTATGCTGTTCATTACTAGTTACCAATATCCTCTGAAATGCCTCCTCCCCACCACTGGTGCGGTATGTGTTGTTTGCGCAGGCGGTCTGCCAGCCGTGATATAAATTCAAAATGTAAGCTTGTTTACCGAAACAGTAATTATTCAAACAAAATTTTCTAATTTAGGATTTTTATCTCTTCGTAAGCGTACTTTGTGCTAATTTCACTTAATAAATTACTTTTGATAGACTTTTAGTTTTGATAAAAAAATTAATCAAGGACGCTGAACTACGGTTTCGTTAATACTTCCTTCTAAATAATTTTTACGTCTACTGATAACTATTATGATGATATTAATGATAAAAATAGAGCTAAATACTCATTGTTTACACTGTTTATTTTTCCTAATTTATTACTTGTGTGGCAAATAGTCAGCTAACCAAAGCGTCTGACTAGCAAACTAATTATATATTTCGAATCTACATAAACAAACACTACACCAGGAAAGCAAAGTTTAGTAGTATGGAAGTGTGACCATTAGCACAGCACGCCAATTGACATAAAATGAAGGGGGACAGTGTGGCGTACCTCCATCAGGATTGTCCATGTCAAGGGCAGTGGCGGTGGCTGCAGCGATAGTTGGCGACTGGTGAAGGAGTTGTTCCTGTGACGATGGGTGGTGCTGGTCCACCGAACCATCATCAGCAGCAACAGTTGGAGACAGCTCTTCAGAGACGAGATCCAGCGACATGTCGTGCAATAGGTGGGATGTCAGCGGTCCCTCCTCCGAACATGGTTCAGGCGGGTTTCTCACCTCCAACGGGGCTGTTGGGATCACAGACATTTAACCGGTTTAACACGAGAAGCATCGAGAGGGGATCACATAGAAACAAATATAGAAAGGTAATTTAAGAAGGTAAATATTTTCTAAATATGTTACGATGATAACCAGGGTTCGTACGCCATTTGGACTATTGAAACACAGTACCTCACCTGGTAGATTAGCAGTAACTTTAAAAATATAAATTTAGTAAATGCGATCCCTGCAGTGTGACATGTAAATTCAACCAAATACATATATATGAACATAACAAAATCTACAAGCCTACCTAATGACAGCTCATCCTGCCAAGGTCGCTAATCTCCCTGTGACTTATGGTCTGGCTTTACAATAACTACTAAATTATATATTTTTACTAAGTTTTTTATTTCATGATTTGTGGTCAAAGAATACGAAAGAAATTTTAAACAATATTTTTCAACGACAAATTAAACTAAAATACTATTAATTTAAATGTTTTACTAACTAAGTTTTTAATTTCAGGACATGTAGGAAAAAAGGCAACCTAAAAATGTTTTTCAATGAAAAAATCGTTCACACGAGACAAATGTTGTGCATATTTGTGTATTTTCGTGTATTGTTTCAAAATCCATCTATATTTGGAAGCGAAATTCATGTATACGTGGAAACCTGCACCCAGTCAGTCATAAGTACAACTACTGTATGTTATTCTATGCTACAAATAAAACAGTATAAAATATTACAAAACAAAAAATATAAATAATTATACAAATAAAATTTATTTATCACAATGTGAACTTTAACATGTCATATCCGGACCATATAACATGAAGAAAAAGCTGTACCTTTATAATTATAATAAAAAAGTAACACTTAATGTACAAACAGTATATTTTTTAAGCAGTGACAACAGAATTTTCTGTTTAAAAACAGTACTTTAGCAGTACCAAACTCAAAACAGTACCCATACGAACCCTAGATAACTAAATATAATATATCTCAATAAAGCATTGATTCCTTATTAAAGAGTTGGAGTTCCTCAGTGGTGGTGATAGAAGGGGGTAATAAGAAACATAACAGTGCGTTCCTGTAAAAATATCAAGACCCGAAAAAAACTAAGCCAACATTTTCGTAAATCCAGAAACTTTTCGACAATTACGAAACACCAAAACTTGAAACACCAAAGGGGGGGGGGAGGATCAAATTGGCTTACAGGATTTGGATCTTTGCATTTTCGATTTTAATTAATTACAGGGTTCATAGCGAAAATAGGAAATATTTTACCCTGACTTTCTCAGGTTTTCCATGACCACTATTGAAAAAAATCCCCGAAATATGTATTAATCATTAAAATGTATATATTACAAAAATTACTAACCACATATATATATACAACGATTGGACTCACAATGAATATACACAACGATTGGATAAAGGAAGATTGTTAAATCATAAAGCCTTGATAAATGAGATATCACTAGTGCGAGTTCGAAAACAACCCATAATTCAGGAAAATAGTTCAATGGCTGAAACAAATCATCTAGCTGAGTTGTTATAATATGTTGCCTCAATGTGCTGCTTTTTTTCAGGCGTTTTGAGAGCAGTGCTAAACTGGGATTTCGCTTTGTCTGCCCGTGAAGGTGTAAGGCGAATGGCTTCTGTCACAGTAGTTAGCAGATTGTTGAACCGCTTTTCAGCAAGATCCGAATTTTTGGAAATGACACTTGGAGACAATGAACTCAATGATCTTGTTAGGCTAAACTGTAGCGGGCTTCTTTCTAGGATTTTCTAACTTTGACAATTCTAACTTGAAAATAAAAAAATACCCAACATTTTACCCAGTCATATATTTGTCGTTGACTTTCATAAAATAATCCCTTGACTTCTCAAGAAATTCAAGAAATCCCCTGACATAAAAAATCCTCTGATTTTCCTAGGTATCCCAGGTGGCCATGAACCCTGTTAGGCTGAGACTTTTATTTATCACTTATAAGTCATAATAAACTTTTTGTTTTGAATAATTTGTTTAGCGCTTACATAGAACTAATATGTCAACAATGTTCAAAATAAAACTAAAACCTTCCTTTTTACACTATTTTCCTCACAATCTTATTCATTAGAATTAGCACTCCTTTGTAATCAATATGTAGATATTATAATGAAAAGATAATTGACAAAATCTATAGAAGCTGTAAAATTAATATCAATACATATGATGTACGAATAATGTAAAATTAAATATACATTATTTAATAATAAAAAGGCCTGGTGCATTAGAGTATGTACGTAAAAACACTACAGAAGTCTGGTGCATGACTTCAGATGACACTGGTGCATGGTGCAGTCAGAAGCATGACTGGTATAAAATTAATGATAAAATATGATAATTATGTATCTTCACATAGATTTCATTGAAAGCTCATCGATAGTTCATAATATACTTCCTATGCATAATTTCTTTACTGTTTTAATATGTCTCCAGATATCTTGGACAACATTTTAAAATGTAATATGTTTAAAATCATTAGGTAATTAAAGTGAATTGGTTGAAAAATTAATTTAAAAATACTATACCATTACTGACTTTATAAGGTGGAACCAGTTCAAGTGAACTGTAGATTTTGTGTTTTATATTTAATTTAAATAATCGAGCAATAATTGTTTTGAAGTCAAAATACCTTTTTATCGTATATTATAATTTAATAAATGCATTGACATTTTAGTCTTTATGAATTATCAATATTTAATTTTTTTAAGTTCCACTGTACGCGGTAAGAATAACGAAGTGTTCAGTGTTTATATATTGTTATTTTCATGATTTAGATTATATTATTTTGAAATATAAATATTCCGCTAAATGTTTTTTAAATACTATTTTAGGAATTTCCCTGAGGTCAAGATATACAGAGCGCAGCAGTTGCGATTCGTTATCATCACATTGTGACATTGCTAATAAAAACAACCGTAGCAAGTGACGCATCAGGTATCTCTGAAACGCATACCGTAAAAATTCTGTTGAATGTTCTAATTGTTTCCAACATTTTCTCGGTTGAGTAGCTTATCACGTCATACGCGATGTTACACTGGTGAAAAACCAATTTAATGTTTTTATTATAGAAAACTATTTACCAAATCAAGTGACTTACTTAACAAGCCATGACCGATCGTACACTGATGAAAAACCAATTTAATGTTTTTATTATAGAAAACTATTTACCAAATCAAGTGACTTACTTAACAAGCAATGACCGATCGCACACTGGTGAAAAATCAATTTAATTTTTCTATTATAGAAAACTAGACAGTTACATTTCATATTATATATTTTTTGCTATATTTAGAGTTGTTTTAAACTTAACAACATTTTTGGAACATTTGTTACTGAAATAAGTGTAAAAAGAAAAAGAAAACCAAAACCCACCTGGTGATATCGGCTGTGCTGAACCAGAGATAACACTCTCGTGCTCGACAGAACAGGAGGTATATAGGGTCGGCAGCTGGAGCTCCACATTCGGCATGTCGTCAACAATCGACATGTCCAAAGACATACTGGCCGAAGAGTAGTCCGTACACTTCGTCTTGTCCACAGCATTGTCCAGCGCCGCTAATGACGATGATACAGTAACAGCTCCCTCAACAGACACGTCCATTTCATCCTCGTCCTCCTCCTCCTTCCCGGAGAGAAGGGGTGCAGCTTTGGCCGCCGGCTGGACGTCATAGTAGAGCACCCATGGGGCGGAGGCTGCTGGAGGAGGGGGGTGGTGGAGCGGTTGCACCCGATCGCCCGAGTCAAAGCCGTAGAAGCTGGAATTGTCGAGTCCATCGTCCGACACAAACACGGTCATGTCGCACACGTTGTCATCGGCAGGGAAGGCATGGCCTTGGTCAATGTCAGTGGTGGTGGTGGTGGTTGGTGGATAGAAGAGATATGCGGCGGCTGGGTTAACTTCACTGGTGGTTGTAAGGGGGGCGGGGAATGAGATGACGCTGGACTCCATCATGCTCAGTTCTTGTATTTTCGACTGTGTGATACAGGGCAGGCTGGATTGAGCGGGGGGATAGAGAGAAAGAGAGAAATCAAATGTCAGTCGAAGTAGAACACCGTTTCACAGAAGCCACTTTTCATGGTTGTGCCTTAAATCCGGAGGAATACCAGAGGACAAAAAATATATATTTAAAATGTTAAGGTCGACAATAAAACAAGTAGCTAAGATATACAAACAAAGGCAACTTAAACAAAATATAATTCTGATAATTAATATATATACAATGTTATAATAAATACGAATAAGTGTAAGTTTACTGTACATTTCTTGCTTAATAATCGAAAAGTCAAATAATTATTTTAAATGGGTTAATTTTATTTTTAGCTAATTAGAACATCTAAAGTCCTTCAAATTTATTTTGTTTACTTTTGCATTGACGACCTTGAAAAATGTAGTTAAATTTCCTACGGTTTTAAGTCACTATATATATGACAAGGGTGTTTCATAGAACTGATACTCTACTCGATGAAGTTATAAAGAACGGTAATTAGTGGAATCGAAATTAAATACAAATAAAAATAAATATATTTGAATGATAGTGTAACATATACAATTATATTAATAATGCGCATAATAATATATATATTCGTTCAAAACAATTCCCTTGTTTCTACAGTTAAATATAAAATACACTTCCGCGGGTAAATGAAAGCAAAATTATGGTTTAAAACCTCATTGAGACAACTATCACAATACTTACAACATACTTCTTCCACTTTTGTGGAGCCATAGGAGAACTGTTTCGAGCCTGCTAGCTGTGGTCAGCTGGGCACACCACAAAACACATAAAATATTATACACATTTTAAGAGAGGTTGAGGGGAGGGGTTTACACATTCACACATTGATAATACAGTAAACCCTCGATTATTCGCCACATTCGTCTGGAAAGGATTTCCTTTAATTATAAAACCCCAATTTATCCGCCACATTCGGTATCCACAAGCTGCTACTCCCGTTTGAGTACAAACTATATATACACTGTATAACATCCCCTCGATTAGCCGACAGGCAAGTCACCAAATAAACTAAACAGATAATCTCTAGATATCAGTTTATTGATTGTACTCATTTATCAATGCACTAGTTATCATTTCTAGCACTGCATTTTTAATTTCCCCGCGTTTGGCAGATAATCAAGGGTTTACTTTATAAACAATGCCGAAAATTGCGAGTATACCCACCGCGCATGTGAAGATTAGCCCTCTCTTAGATTTAATAGACTCAGGGTTGGATACTTAAATGCACACAATTTAGAAGTTTCTAATAAAAGGGTCTTAAGATATCACCTGTCATAGTCTCCCAAGTTGCCACTTTCAACAGTCATGTTGCTTAGTGATGCCATTGAAGGGTCATCGTACACCATCGACTGAAAGAGCGGTGAAGGCGTGAATGAGTATAAATGGAAGCTAACAATACAGAAAAACATACAACTATTGCGCAATCAAATTATGAATGTCTATTTTGGCACTTCAAATAATATATACAACTATATTATACGCGACACATAAAAATTAGAGCCTATTAGGAAGTTACGAAACAATAATTTAAACGAACATAATATTTTAAAAAGTTAAAAGGAGAAGCCAGAAGAATGCATGCGAAGAGAAGTTCTCTGGTAGGAGGCTGACTGATGTTTCCTGAACGTGGGACAATTCCTGAAGATAGTTGTTTAGAGAGACACGTGACAGGTCCAAAAAATGGTTGTTTTGTATTGCGGCTTTATCTATGACAGAGTAATCTTCCCTGAAAATTGTCTAAAATATTTTAATTTAGAGTTAAGTAACACAAATCATAAGTATCACACAAAATGTGGTCCGCCATATTCCAATACAAATCTGATGCCAGTCAATGAATAGACTTGGTAAAGAGAATGTGTTAGTCTCTGGAACAGAGAATGGAACCGTCTCTGCCTTCAAACCAGAAGGTAGTACGATCGAGTGCAGACCCATAGCGCACTCTTGGAATTTGCAAATTTTGGAATTTGCTCGGGTATTTTGAATATATCAAATTGTTGGTAATAAGATGAAATAGTGATTTTCAATTAAAATATTATCTAAAAAATACCCAGCCGAAGTAACTCTGCCTTAAATAGCCTAATAGTAATACTATAAATCTAAAGTAGACCTCGTATATTTTGTACATTTTTAACAACTCTTTATATACTAAGGTTTCCGAGAACTTTATGCACCTTCCATGCGTATGACAATTTGATATCTTCAAATGCACGAGTTGTTTGGATATAAATTTTAAAATAAAACAGGAATATTATGATGACGAAATATTTTGTTGGTGATCAAAAAATAGTCAGGTAACAAAATTATAAATAAAAGTGTAGTTCGAATATATTGAAGCTACAGGAGTCAAAATTCATATCCGATACCCCACATTCTAAATACTAATTGATAAAGATAATATCCTTTTGAAATTTAGTATGGAGAAAACCAATATTTTACGAAAACTGACGGGAAAAAAGGCATCTTATTCCGTCCTACCAAATGAATATTATCCTTTGATATGTTTTGATGAGGTCTTGAGGTTTTGAAAAACGATGAAGGAAAATTGGTATGAACTTCATTGGAAATCATATATTCTATTCTACAGTACAAATATCTACGGTAAAAAAACTCATGTTTACTGTAGTGTATAACTAATATAGTGACTCTATGAGTCATCACATGGCGTAAAATCAATATTAGTGAATTAATATTTGCTGTTTAAAATTATGGTCGAGTTAGACTGTAATGAAAAATTTATAAAAAATCAAGTTTGTACCATGTTTCCTTCATAGTTTTTAAGATTGGATTATTATCAACTTGCGACGACGTAATAAAATCTAAAAGTATTTAAAAAAAGTTATCCTACAACTTATTAAAAGGTATCGATGTACCAAATGTTGTACTTAAAATTAGTTAGCTATCCCAATTAATATCAACTATTCACCTAGCAAGTGAAGAGATCCAATATGATCGAAAGAACTTCCGTCATTAAAAGTTAAAGTGTGCATTACTTTTTTTTTAGTGACAATATAAATATAGCACACGTTTGTTTTGGCATATATATTCTTTCTTGTTTTAATAAATAAACCGGTCAATAAAACGGGACAATGTACATGTACGTGTAAACTTCTCTATTTCACGATCATAATATATTGCTAAAAGTTCAATATTATCTCAACGTTTAACCGTCTTACGTCGCCAAACTCAGCAGTTGAATAATTAAATATTGAACTATAAACAAAGCTATTTAAAAATCTAAGCAGTTGCACAAACAAATATCCGCACAAGTGAGCCAAACTAACCGGTTTAAGTGCTGTGTTCCGGTCACCGGCTAAGGGAATCAGAGTCTCTTGCGCGAATTTCGCTCTAAAAATGTAAATGACACAAACAATTCACTACAGAAACTCAAATTCTAGATATGAAAGATGGAAAGCAAAGAAGATAGGAAATCAGACCAGCTTGCTTTTCTCAGTACAATATATTTTGGCTACTAATAAATAATAATATATATTAATAAATAATAATAAATAATAATAATAAATACCCTTTTTATTCATATTCTTTTTGTAACTTTTATCCGGAAGTTAGAAAAAATAAAGTCATTTAAACATGGGTTTGTAAAAAAATATATTTTAATACGCGCCACAAAATGCAGAGCAACCTAAAAATATCACGCAATTTTAAATTATATAACGTAACGTATTATCTCACATAAATTTAATTAACATTATAAACGGGGCGCTAAATAATTCCTGTCGCCTTTTTCATTAGTTTCTGCAGCCACCGTATCATCAAATTATATTTGAATAGGAAAAAATGAACCCTGTTTCCAAAATAACGAATTCCTTGAAGTCTTTTTTGCATTACAAACAACTAAAAATAAAAAGTGAACATTCATTACTGCACCCTTTTTGTCTTTGTGTAAATATACCACAAGTATTATGTAGAAATGATAATGTTAACTAAATGTCGGTTTCCTCTGGCTAAATAGGGAAATATTGATAGAAACAATTAATAAATTAGATATGAGATTTTACATTATCTTCACATATTCGTCTGGATTACAAAATAGATCCACTTATTACCAATAAATCAAGCATTATATGAACTTTTACATCTATCGACCTACTTGTTGATGCTGCGAGCCGTCTCGTCCATCATGGTGGATTTGCTCTCGTCCGAAGAATGCGATTGACTACTGACAAACCTGACCAGGATAACGGGCAAAATATAAAATCGGTAACATTAGAAAATGGTCGGGAACTGTGCAACACGAACGGGTATCTGTTAAGCTGGGGCTCATGGAGATTTAACAATAACAAAAAGTGCTCATGAAAAATAATGTAAAGTAATTTATAAATTTTTAATTGTATACAGATAACTTAATAATACCTATATAGTAGTATTACGCAATGCCTATCTGTTAAATAAAGTATAAGTATTTTATTTTAAAATTTAGGAAAATAAAAATTTAGATATCTTGGTTGGAGACAGGCACAGAACATATATATATATATATATATATATATACAGTATATACAACTTGTGCTATAATGAACCTAAAATGAACATATTATGCCGACAACATTCTTGCTCAATTTGAATACCGTAGGTGTGAACTACTTTAAGTGTTAGGATTGGACTGACTTAATGGGTGACACCTGAATAGCAAAAGTAATGATTGATTAAATATCATTTTGTTTTTATTCTAATTGTATATCTCACCATCTCAAAACGCTCCCACCTTAATTAATAGACCCACATAATCAACTAATGCCCCATCATGCTTTGATTGCTTGCAAATTTACAGCAGGTATTTATGGCATGTTTATACGGTGTACTGCGCCCCAACGAAACACCACTATTAAAAAAAAAGATTAAAATGGCATGATCCTCAAAGGGGGGTGGGGGGTGGAATCATGGCCAAACCTTCACCGTTGGTACTGGCACACTTTAGAAATATAGGCTGGTTAAGAAGTAGGTTGTCAGCTATAATTGCCATTGCGGTGAAATTTTACTAATAGAAATTAATATTAATTTATTAAATATTATTTTATAATCATCAAGATCATGTATATATGTTTTGTATGATTAATACAATTACTGCTCCATTTTTCTATAAAAGTTGTACCATTTCATAAAGCATAATTATTTATAATTATTTACATTAACTACCATACCATGCAGATGTTTAACATTAAAAACTCATTAAAGATCATGCAAATAAAAAGATTGATGCATTGCTTTCAACACACTAATTTGATATTTAAATAGCTAACATCTAGGGCCTCGTTTCCTCGGCCCCAACTTCTCGGAAAGAAAATTCGAGAAATACGAAGAAGAAACGTATATATGTACATCAAAGTAAACGAGAGAACTGACCTCGTTAAAATTCGCTCTAGGGTAATAACAAATATTTTTATAATAAATCTATAATTAAAAGAAACTGTCAACTCACTTCATTCGACAGACGTTAGCAAAGCTGACACGGCGACGGGGAGCCCGATTTTCTTTCTCTACAAATTCAGTGACGTCGTCATTGTCATCCAGTTCCACAATTGGCATCTGACCCTTCAGAATCTGAAGACAGCAAGTCACGGCTTAATTGGAATCAGTTCAATAGATGGTCGGATGCAAATCTCCGCCTCAATGCAGAGAGGGTACAACATTTGAGAGTGTTAAAAAACAAGACTAAAATCTTCCAAAATTAAACAATAATATTTAAATCAATTATCAATAATAAATAGAACGAATGATAATACTCTCAATATTAGCAAAACAAAGTTAAAAAAAAACTACTAAGCATATTTAGAGGGTGGACAATATTGCACACTATTACTCAGTTCCATACTTCTGAGGACTATTGGACAGGGGTGCGTCTTATGTGCTATCGTCAAACAAATAATACTATAACTGTAAGAATCTATTGGCTTCATGTCGAAATCTATATAACCAATGAGGAACGGAAACAACCCCCCATTTTGACTGCAGCTATATTATAGGCTGGTTTCCAGTTAAGGTATTTAGAAACGCTGGTAGTGTGACTAGCTTTAATCACTAAAAAGTTCCCTCAGTAAAAACATCCGTGAGTTGAGTGTCTCGAAAGCAAAGACTTTTAGTGTAATGGTAAAGTTCTTGCCTATGTGTCTCTCGATGCAAAGCCAATGTTTCAGCCAATAGAGACTCGAGTGATAACAATGCATATGACATGTCTTTTTTATATGTATGTGGGAACTTTTCATTCTGCTTATCAATTATACTTCATGTTATACCAACTGCCACTATAGAAATATTGTAATTTAATTTAAATAATTTGTATAATAATCTAATAAAAGTATAACTATATTGAATGATATTTTAAATTGTCTGATTTAAATGTGAAATATAAAAGCAAAAAATACTACTTAATGAGGAGTCAAACGTTTTAATAAAATGTTTCATAGTGTATAATGATAATAATAAAAGTGAGTATGCTGAAATCTTAGTTAAGATTAATTCTGGTATTGAGAGAGGTCTATAGACTCGATTAAAGAAAAGTGGAACTAAACAAAATGTAAAGTCAAGAAAAAATCTTGGTAACAGGAGAGAAGGAATAAATTTATTTAAAGTTGAATGAACGCGAATAAAATTTACAAATTAATTAATAAATTAACGCAGAACATACAGTACTTGCGCAGATAGAGAGGCTGATGGATCAAGTTGTTGAACGCTCTAACTTCGGCTGCAGTGTATTACACAAATGCTCAACTACACGTTTTGAAAACTGGTATTTTTTATAAAAAAAGTCGTCTTCTTTTAAATCATTGAATGAAAAGTATTAATTTCAAATTTTGAAGCGCCTTATTACACGCTTTCGATCAGTGTCAAAATAGAAATGGTATGTATACACGTCAAATAATGTATTTAAAAAATTGTTTAAATAGAGTACCACCTTATTGCATAGCAATACCGTTTGTTTTGGCCATGTTCCAATTGGTAATCTTATTGAGCATTTTCAACATCAAATGTATATTACTAACCCACGTCTCAGCCTATTTCAGTCAGTCATAAACTATAACAGTGCTCACTTATCGCTGCAATATTTTAAACTAACATTGTTTCGAGACGTTGGATAATTTTAGTACTAAAAATTAAACCACTAACAGTTGTTTCGATACGCTGGATTTATCGCCTAAAAATGTTGTTAGCACTAAAATATTCTTACGATTGCCTTTGAAGGTTGTTTATCAAAAAAAAAACTTCAAAGACATTTTTATACATAGGAAAAAAATTAAATGGTAGAGTTTGTTTTTAAAATTAATATTAATAGAAAAAATATATTAAAAAGTAATATAGAATAATAGCATTGTAATTAACTTAACTTAAGAACATTAAAACAAAGTATTAAATAAAGAGAAAACATTTCAGATACGTTAAATAGCATTTTATTCAGTTTAAAATATTTTAAAAATATATTTTAACCTTTTTTATTGAGAATGGTTGATTTTTCGTATTAATAATTAGCATATTATATTATTTGATTTACTAGTATACTAATACTTAGTTATTTAAATATTTAGTGAATGATTGTACATAATGCTGTATTTTAAAAGTATATCTTAGTTTACTATAGTGTAATTATAGTGCTGTAGTCTTGTATGTTAAAGCATTGTATTGCATGTTTCCATTCAATTTTCATATATTTTACGAATTTTAGATTGCTTATATTTTCTGTATAAAATTTTTGCACTTAGGAATATATCATTTTATCAGTTAGTTTTGTTTATACATAAATAATAAATTTGGAGATCAAAATACACAGCCTAATTGTATATTTAATTTTTTTAAATATAGACAAGAAATAAATATATTATCAAACATATTTTCGATAAATATAATTTGTTTATTTTATATATTTACAGCTATTACATATTCTAAATATAAGTTAAAGTATATTTTAATTTTTCCGATTAATTAAATACTTATTTTAATTTAGTATTATTGGAAATTAAAATATACAATTTCTGCTGTTGTATGTGCATTGTTAAGAGTGTGTATGCATATCAAAACGACTTGAGTGGTTTTGCCTTGCACAACCGTTGTTAATCTCGGCTATATGAAAAAGCATAATATCGACTTACAATCGATAGCTTAATTCTTATTTTAAATATAAACTAAGTATTGAGAAACATAATAGATCATTTAAAACTATATCGAATAATGAAAAAATAATTAATATCTTATTCTATTTTGCTACGATACATAAAAATTACTGTTTTTGCTTTCCTAAAAAGTTGTTTTTCAGACTTGAGTGGTTTTGCCTTTGTAAGACAGAATTGTGCCACTGCATGTTCTCACTTTTGTGAGTTGAAATTTTATTTTTGTCTCTTAGCTTAACAGTTTTTTTTTTAGATATTACAGACTGGTGCATTTATGTGAATTGTGTTTGCAAATATTAATATTTCATTAATACTTATTTATAAAGTAAAAATCCGGAATACAACACTATTCTTTTATTTCTAGAAAATGAGCCGTTTCACTCAGGAGACATTTGCCTCGAAAATAGTGTGTATGTTTTTATTCAGTTGAATCAGAAATACAAAGTGTGTAAGTCTAGTAAATTATATATATCTCAAAACGTATAAATAGTAGGTCGGGGTTACGAAGGCACTTATTTTCTCTGAAATAGTTTAATAAAAGTTTTATATCAAACCAACATTGCTGTTTGCTGTCTAATTACTATATTACTGCCGGTAGTTAATTATCCAAAAGCAACTGCGCTTTAAGTTTGCCCTCACTTTCTCAGACTTTGTGAGTGTTTAAACTAAGGTACAATAGTTGTAGTAAGTGTGTCCGTATAATTAGAAGAAGTAAGTATTCATTTTGAAAAGTTGTATGGATACAAAAAAGATTGAAAATTATGGCAGTCGTAAGTAGTATACGAAGGGTAGATTCGACCGCACCTCAGAATCCTCATTGAAATCATCGAGCATGGTCATAATACATCACAATGATAAAATGTCTACAACTCTGTCAAATTTCAACCGATTAAAAAAATAAGCACAGACTCATAGCTATTCTGCTAGTGTATTTATTTTATTTTATTCTATTATATTAAATAAAAAATAAATAATTGATTCAATCAGCTGTAAATCACTAAACTGTCAACTTCGTTAAATTTCAACCGAATTTAAAAAGTTGACACTGGCTCATATCTATTCTGAATGTCGATCTATAAAATTTAATTTTACTATAAAAAAAGTATACTACTACAATAATTTGTATGTAGTATAAACAATATGGCTTATGTTGGTGAGTCATCATAATTTGTAAACATCAAAAGTTATAGGCTAAAAACCAAAATGACGTATTGACGGTTATATATTACTTACACATGTTTGTATGTAGTATAATTTATTTATTTGTGAATCATCATACCAACTTTGGTTGCCATAGGTTACTACCCTAAAAAGATATACCCAATGAAAGATTTTGATGCACTTGTGATCCATAATGATCCTCGTAAAAAAAATAAAAATTGGGGGTATGGTCAAAGGTCAAATGATGGGGTCGAATCCACCCTTTCTATACTACTTTCGTATTTTTATTATTGTGAATAATGTTCCATATATCTAAAATACAGTAAAATATGGTTCCAGTACAATTATTAACAATACACAAGGAAATACCAAAAAACTTATTTAGATTTACATGTAAATTGTGAATGATGAAACTTAAACATTTGCAGACTTGCGAAATTCAGTTGCAATTGTGACTTGTAAACTTGTGTTTCGTGAAATCGAATTACCTATAAACTTGTGAAATGTGTTAATTGCAAATTAACCAATATTTGTAAATGTTTGAGGCATTATTATTCTAAAACAAAACTTCCCTATGCATGCATTGAATCAGAAAATTATTATTGAATTAATTTTAGAGAAACATTTTAAAATCTTACACGTGAATATTTAAAATGGCTAAGTTTTATATTCTACCAATAAAATAAATATAATTACAAAAACGATTAAAACACACAAATAGTTAAGTTCGCTTAATTTATGTAGTTTAAATAAAATGAAATAAAACTACTTACCGATTTTCTTCTTTTCATTTCTAAAAATAAGATTAAAGTAATGAATAAATTAATCATAACAATAATAAAAGTTAAATTAGGGTCAAATTAAATATATTTTTTAAATACAAATATTGCAAATCAAGGAAAAAAATATTTAAATAATGATAAAGAACATGTGTATGATTCCGAGTACAATAACTAAGGTATCAAACATGGATTATCAGGCAAAATATCCAACGCCATATAATCAACATAGTAGTAAGACAAACTTATATACGGCATCTTGCATGACTCACTTAACAAAGGAACAAAGAACTTGAAACCGAAGGCGGAAAGCCCCCCCCCTTCTGAAAACCAATGATATTGCTTTTAATTTCTCTCTCGTTTCTATATAAGGAGGTTGTGTTGGAGTTAGTTTTTACTCTTTTGGATTTAACTCTGCTGTTGCCTACAATTTTATTTAAAGACATGTACCCGCTAACCATTAATACATTTGGAGATGAATTAGGCGAAGAGGACTTTAAGATAGGACCTTATCGTGCGATCAAGGCGAACAACCTTACGCTCAACTTTCTACCTCTGAGTCGTCAACCGGGCGGCGGCGGTGGATTCATTCCGATCAAGACGCCTCCAGTACTCTTGGCCAGAGGTCCGGCCAGGTATAAGACCTTCCTACCTATTAAAAAGGATGCTGTCGACTTCTTGTCAACATTCAGCTCGCTGGAGACAGTTG
>JAUZND010052975.1:0-19202 GCA_034780555.1 Coelogynopora nodosa | reverse complement strand
ATTCATCTCGATAAACATAAAGCACTCGATCTACGATCTCGTGCTTCAAACAGTTTATCTCGAAGAATGCAGGAAAGATGCAATTTTTGCACTAGTTGTGTAAATAACTATTATATGTATGATTTGAAATTTCAATAAAAAATGATCATGCATTTGAACTAGGATTTTCAAAATTTCTTTGTAAAGTAAATTGCAATTTGTGATCAGTATAATAACAATTTTGTCGCATGGACCTATAGCTTAAGTGTGGTGGAATCGACCCTTCCTATACTACTAGCTTACTTAATATTCAGTTTAACAGATATGAAATTTAGGAAATATCGACTCATTATTTTTTACTTCAATTCCTTCCGGAATTCGGATGCTTAATTTGTCGTGCGCATCGGCGCTACCAACTATCTTAGCATCAATTAGGAATTAATGTAACACTAGAGTTTAAAACGAACATATTTTTGCGGTAAATATTGCTAATATATTGCCTGTAATAAATTATATGTTTTTATTTAATCAAAAGTAAATGTATATTAATATTAATAAATTTGTATTACCTACAAACTCTAAACGGGCGAACTATTATAAATTATCCATTTTTAAAAAACAAATGTAGCAAACAGGATCTCATTTTTATTTTAATAAATGATAGATTAAAACAGATTGTTTTAAAATTTTCTCAATGTCAGTATAAAAAAGTAAATACTTTTTTTGCCGGAAAACGGGAGAAATATATTTTTGTTTAAATAATAAGATAAGGTACTAGCTCACGTTTATTGAAACAAATGTTTCCTAATAGTTATTTTCACTGAAAAAACTGACACTTTCCATTTTTCAACAATGTTTTCATATCTCCTCAAGGCAAACAGATGTTTCTCCTAATTATTTAGCCATTTACTGTGAGTCGTCTCTCTTTGCGTTACAATTGCGTCTTTTAATCCTAGCTAGGATTATAATAAAATTCAGGAAATAGCTTTTACTTTCCAGATGCTGTCGGTAATGCTCAATATATTTAATACGAGTTAACTACCTAATTCATTTAATATTAAGTTGTTTTTTAAAAAAGAATTAATTCTTTTTAACTTATTGTTTTGTCAATTTATAAAAACAATTTTTTAACTATATAACATACACTATAGATATTATTTTAAAATATTTTCTTTTATCAAATAATGTCAGAGTGATCAACAAACATTTTAAGTATAGGATATTACATAATTAAAAATAAATCTGTTTTTGCATGAAGTCGTTTTAATTAGTTCATTTACAAATGTATAACTTTTAATTGTGCCTTTTATATATTATTACTTAAGATCGCATATTTGAAAGAAAAGTTTTAATTAAAAAATTTTTTTGTAAAATCGGACAACTTTTTTCTGTATCTCAATATAGGCCAGAGAAATTAATTAATAATTTCGAATAAGTGACGTCATTTATAAATATTAATCCGAATGTTAAAGAAATCCCTATTTTGGAAACGGATATATTTTCTTTGAAATATTAAATATTATTATTTCGAAAAATTTGTTGAAATCACATCATTGAAACTTTCATTGCTTGACGGTTCAGAATTGTATTTAAGTCATTTCAAGAAATCTTGCTAGATGCTCGTGATAATCCTTCTCTTACCCTCTTACCACAGTATAATATGAATATCATAAAGTTTTGAAGGTATACAACTTTATAAAGTAGCTTCTCGAGAAAACAACTAACTGTTATTATAAACTTTATATATCGTCTTCTTTAATTTGCTCATTTAGAAAATAAAATTAACATTTTAAACTGCTCCCTTATTAGTTTTATGTTGTTGAGTACCCATTTCTAGTTTGTTTCATTTTCGAATATATACGTTTATAAATAGTATTAAGTTGTTAAAAATCTGATCAGAGATCTGGTTTTGTTCTATTAGGCTACCCAGTATATTATATCGATATTATTAATGGCACTGGGGTCGGTAATTGACAGTTGATCTCAATATTACAGAAAGTATATTACTTAGCTACTCCATAGCAACCAGTGGAAAACACCAATGTTACTTCCTTTTTTATTGCCTAATTTCAAGAACTATATGAGTCCTGAATACTTTTCGGAACGTAAGTTTAGTGAGTGTATAAATAAGGAACAGAAAGACAGACATATTACTTTAGCAATTGATACATATATCAAAATTGCATAACTTACCATTAAGTAAAACGTATAATGAAAAACATTCGTTTTGTATTCAATTCTTTGATGACAACTCATCATTTTCACATAAATTAAAAATCAATCATGACTTAGATTTATTTCTGGAATATGAATATATGTATGCGATGTTGCAATATCAAACCTAACAGAAAGTGATTTTAAAATATGTAATTGTTTATATTTTCATAACATTTTTGTTGTGAATGCTCACTTCGACGGGGAATTTCGTTCCTAAAATACTATCATCATGGCATCATAGTACAACAAGTATCCAGCATATCTAATAATAACTTTTAATTATTTAAATAAACTTGTTATCCAACTTTTTGCCTCCAAATGAAGCATGTGATTGAACGACTATATGTCTGGGATGATAACGGAATAAACATATACGGTCAGTAAGTTTTTAAGGGATCTATGCGTAGATAGCATTTGTTCGTCATAGAATACACCCAGTGTTAGATTACGGTCGACATATGTCATTAGTATATATAGGAACCGCAGGTAATTTATGATAATCATCATTTAGTATATTCTCATCCGTTTCGTAACTGACACAATATAATTTTTGATTAGAATTTTATTTTAAAAAGTGAATTTCATGTTATCGACATGTGATTGTTGTGTGATTGACATATGATCGTGTGATCGACATATGATCATAGTGTGATTGACATATGATCGTGTGTTCCTACTATGATCATAGTGTGATCGACGTATGATCGTCTGTTCCTAATAGGATTATAGTGTGATCGACATATGATCGTGTGTTCCTAATATTATCATAGTGTGATCGACATATGATCGTGTGTTCCTAATATGATCATAGTGGGATCGACATATGATCGTGTGTTCCAATTATGATCATAGTGTGATCAACATATAATCGTGTGTTCCTAATATTATCATAGTGTGATCGACATATAATCGTGTGTTCCTAACATGCCCTGGCACACTATAGTAGTCAACTTCTGATTGAAACTCGATGTGAAAGCGAGTGAGCCACTCACCACCCAGGGCCGGTCAAGCATGTTGTAGAGTGCGGGCAGGGAGTTGAGACAAGGCACCCCGCCGTACATCAGTGCCATGATCACCATGCGCCAGTCCTCCCCGGAGTCATTGGGATGCTGTCGGATCAGGGCGAAGTCGGGTCGGAATGATCTGGATGGAGAACCATACAAGGCAGCCTAAATAATTCGATATGTTACTATCTAGCTATTCCATAGTATGTTCTTATCGACAGTAATAAGTGAATATTGTATTATATATTAGCATTTCAAATTAAGAACACCGAGTAACATGAATAACTAATATTTCACATTCATAATAACGTCATATCTTTCAATTTTGTTTAACTATAAATATGGCACTAGAAATACACATAAATCTTTTTCAAAAAAATTTGGAAATATAGAACTACCTTGAGTTTTTTTCCGAATTTATACAAAACTTTATTTTTTAAATTCCGAATCATGTCAGTTGAAAATAATATTCGTTCATATAATGTTTAAATAATAAAAGTACGAATATATGTAGATTTTGTAAATTCTATAAACTCCAAAAAAGTGTACAAAAAAGTATTTATAACACAAAAAACGATGTATACAATACTTGTAGCTTTAGACATTCAAAAATTGCAAAACATGATATATAAAAAATTAAAATAAAACATTTTCCGTTTTACTTTTTATACCTGTTTAAATTTTCTAAATTTTGCAGCGGTAAAAAAGTGAACACTTATGTTGAACTTAAAATAATTCGCATTTCAATATTAAATTTAATAGCAGACGTGTAATTAAAACTCATTCTCTTATCTATCATATATATGCGATAAAATATATCTATTCTACAATATCATACAGTCAATTTCTCAATACGCCTACCTATGTCTCGGGCACATAATACTTATATATCCTGTTTTAGGGCATCTGTCGTAAATTAACCCTTCTACATATTGGTACAAGCTATAATGCTTTCTTCTGCCTTTAAAGTCGTGAACAGATCAGTATACCTAGAAGAAGAATCAATCTGATAAAGAAAAAGGTTTTCTTCTCTATAATTAAAACCTTACAACTCGAAGCCGGCCAAAATGAGGCCGACACAACTCTCTAAAGATAAAACGTAAAGTTTGGGTGAGCGGTAGTCAATTTCTCCCCAAGGGTAAACAAATAAAAGCGAAACTATTGATTTCCACTGTCAAAATATATTAAAAAAAACTCAATCTCCTCTTGGCAACACGCTGCATAATTTGCGACTGGAAACAAAACTCTCCCCAGAAAACAAATGGAATGTCAGCAGCAGATATTGGGCGAAAAGTGGGATCGTTTGATGGAATACCCCCTGCGATGTGCGAAGACAGTAAGCAAAGTTCACGCGATTTATTATTAGAGAATGGTAGAGCATGGTGCCAGAAGGAGAGAGAAAGTCGACGTGAGTAATTAAAATAAATTCATGGGAGAATACACTTTCCGACATATTTTGGCACATCCACTTTAGATATTTCGTCCACTAAATAATTCTGGAAAACTTTAATAATAATAAATTATACTTTTCTGTAAATAACACACAGTTTCTATGAAGGAGATTGGTCGATATAATGTAATAAAGTTAATCAAAAACACGGTATCTCTAGATTACCAATTTGTTTAACATTGAAGTTGTTGTGAAGAAGTCCGCCATTTATGGAAAAAATATTATAATTGATATTTCCTAAAGCTGATAAAACTCAAAATAAAAAAGGTAAATATCGGCAAATTCAGAAGTAGCCTCACGAGACATGTTTTTAATTTTTTGTTGTCGTATTAGACTCTCCATAAACACTTCATTGGTTTACAACTATATTAGACATTCTGCATTGGTTTATGGTCATATTGGACATGCTCAATTGGTTTATGGTCATATTGGACATGCTCCATTTGGTTTATGGTCAAATTGGACATGCTGCATTGGTTTATGGTCATATTGGACATGCTCCATTGGTTTATCGTCATATTGGACATGCTCCATTGGTATATGGTCAAATTGACATGCTCCATTTGGTTATGGTCATTTTGAACATGTTCAATTGGTTTATGATCATATTGGACATGCTCAATTGGTTTATGGTAATATTGTACATGCTCCATTAGTTTATGGTCATATTCGATATACTCATTCGTGTCATAATGTCTCAATCACAAAATATCAACTAACTATATCAATTATTCTTTTTAGACAAAGTTATATCCTGGCATCAACTCGAGTTCATGTAAACCGACAGTATAGTGACAAAATGAAAAATGTGAATCTCTGTAACTTACCGGACAACTCTGGTACCGCTTCTGTCAGCTTGCATGTCGACAATGCAGCCTTGTTCGGAAAAGGAAGCCATGTGGATTTCGTGAAATTGAGCCTGAGATAGAAAAAACCGAGTGCATTAGAGTCGGCATTGAGTTACCGGGGATTAGTTATAAAGGACAATATTGAGTTTTATAAAATAATATTGAAAAAATATAAATTAATGGCAAAGACTAAGTAGCTCAAACTATAATAAAGATTGAAAATATTTAAGGTCTACATTCTATATTCATTTTTATACAAAAGAAGTTCTGTAAAATACTATGGAATGTTTTAAAACTATTATGAAGGATGCATAAATATACAGGAGCAATAAACAACATGACTTTTAGCTATAAAATATTGTAATATTATATTGTAATTTTTTTCTTATTTTATTTATTGTTATTTAATCATTTTGTTTTAATTTCATACCCTTTCTAAATTCTCAAAAACGCCATTTTAAGATTAATATAAATGAAAGGGATTATTTTATTGTACAATTTGTTCAATAAAATACAACAAAAAACACAATACAGAATCAACAGATTGCAAGTTATAAGGTTTATCTCCTTAAAATGTTTTATAAATAAAAGAAAAACACAGTACACTATAACAGATGTTACAATGTTACAAACTGGTTTTTAATTATTAAAATATTAATTATAATAAATATGAATCACTATATATTACAACAACCATAAATTTGGTTATTTCGTTAAACACAAAATAATACATTTCATAAAATCTTCATATAATATGATAACTACAATAATAATATTAAACAGCAATATTCGAATAGTGTCGGCCAGATTATTTGTCGATTGAATGTGTAACTCTTAAATAGTAACAACCGTCCCCACAAACTTCCAGTCCCAATTTTCCAAAGTGTATGTAGGGATTGATTCATCACAATCAAGGATTCATTAAATTTGTCAATATTCCTAAATGTTACATCGACACGTATCTTTTCGGCGCGATTAAGTCACATAGGCTACCCGGTTAAGCTCGGTTCATTCATTCTCAGTCTGACCAAGAGTATTGATTTGATCAACTCTGTGACAGCCTCAATTACTCCCATGTTCCAGCTTTTGTGGACCTTTCGTCCATCTACATTCTGCACTGAACATCCAACATCAAGATGAAAACTCCCTAACCTGTTTCTAATCAGCTCGCTTCCATATGTTCCCACTTCCCACTCTGTCTGGGAGATATATGTTTCATTGTTGTTCTTTCAGTGTGATAATTATTAAATACGACTTAAACTTGACATACAAATAAAAAAGGTAAGAGTCTAGGAAGAATTGTTACTTGATTATATCGGATCAAAATCCCAATGTTTGAACCCAAACAAAGCAGACTACTTAATTGTTGGATCGTTGTAAACTTGGACCCAAAATGAATTTAAAGTTTTACCTTTTTATATTTTTACCACCAGATAAATTTCGATCGCTTTATAGTTTTGAAACAATTTAACGAGCGACAGATTATGTAAATATGTGCATTTTGCATTTAGTAGACGGCAACTGTGATATTTTCATTAGGCTTAATGTAGATTTCCTTTTATGATTTTTCTATATACTTATGAGATATAAATTGCTGTCATGTTGTATTTAACTTGTGTCTATGTGTCCTGACTTGAAGTAAATATATAACAATAATCGTGATGTTAAATACTTATAATTTATCAAATTAATTAATTAATTAACAAATTATTCTAAATTTCTAATTCTAATTCCGTAATGTATCCTTCATATTGATTATTGATACGCCATGTTCATTATTGTCATTGGTATATACCTATTTGTGTATAAATCTATTTTTTAAAATATATACAATAACATAAAGGTAATTTCTAAATAGATAACGGTAATTTGAACATTATAACATGTTTTGTTTGTCCCAAAAATTAATATTATGTGAATAAATTTTTATTTTAAAAGGTATAAATACTGAAGGTTTATTTAAATAATACTTCTAGACTTTAAAAGGCAACCTTTTTTTTAAAAAAACCAAACAAATCACTTAAATACGTTAACAGCAATAATTGACAAAACCTTTTTTCTCCTCACTTATCCCCATGAAACCTTCTTGGTGACGTCCGAGGATATGACAGACTAGGCCTAGCTATATATATATAAACTCACTCGAGCGGCTGCACTCAATTTTAAAATGTTCATCTATAGTCAGAAAATAAATTATGCTGAATAAAATAGCCTTTTTCTCTCGCACACAATTTCCGCTGTTGTCCAGTTTCAATAATTGTTTTGTAGTCCTATCCAAAGCTAATATTTACATCTTATACAAATGATGTGTTCAAAAACACGACAACATGGTTGAAGAAAGGATAATGTTGTTGTTGTTCTATGTCTCGCTATTAGGACAACCCTCAAAATAGTTATAGAAAAAGATAATATATATGGAAAATACCTGTTCAACGCGTATGTCCATATCTCCGAAAATTCGTCGACCGCGAAAATACTTTGACCTTGAGAGCAGAGTAAAGAAAGAAATAGTTTGTTTATACATAAAAATAAAAATAGATTCCTGTAAAGACGGATGGGATGGCTTGCGTTGAATACAAATTAACATTACATATTATATATGTATGTATGTATGATGAAATTATATACCATGTAAATTTGAAAAATATTATGTAGATTATAGTTAGGTTTATACTATTGGATTATTAGTTTATGGCAATATAAAATGTTCTATGTTTATTGAAAGAAAGACGTTCATTTGATTAAAAAAATATGCGTTATATTTATGAGAATCATTTGAAATTGAACAATATTGAGAAGCATAGGTTTGGAATTATGTGAATTTGTTTAACATAATATGTATGATGTATGTATTAATTATACATTAACAATTGCGTATTTTTTCTGAAATGATCTACTTAATATTTTTGAAATAGCTAAATAAAAGATGACATTTAAACATGAACAACAAGTACACTAAAAGACTAAATTATTTTAGAGAAATAAATAAACAATTAACCATCAAATTAAAAAAATAGTTCCAATAGTAGAAAACCAAAAATATAGGTTTGTTTTGTAAATAAAGAAAATATTTTAAACAGAACTAGTTCATTAACAATGCAAAACAGTTGTAATATTCATCAAAAATCTGACCCTTGAATTTTCTATTTAATTAAGTTCCCTTTAAACAGTTAATTCCACGTGCAACATTTCTTTATAAATTCCTATAATTAACATATATTTTTATTTAGAGATGATGTCATCTCCAAAATCTGATTTAAAATATCTGTTTAAAACAATGACTAACTAATCATAATTTGTCATAATTCGTTCTAAATTAAGATTTATAAATAAAAATACGTCTTCGCATTTGGTATTATATAGCGCGCGACATCGCAGACAAACTAATCAACATAAAAACAAACTTTAATAACAGTTCTATTCAATAATTAATGAACTAATTCAGACAGCTGTGAGCGTATACTCACACCCCAAAGTTGTGCTTTCCTTATGTAGTTACGGAATATATAGCGACGAACAAAGTTCTCTTATATTGTATATAGATTACATCGGTTGCTTTAACTTTTTTTAATTGTCGCGAAGGATAGAAAAATATCTCTCAAATTATGTTTCTTCGTTGGCTTCGTGTTGAAACAACATACTGAATGAAACACTAACATAACACTTTACAAAATCATGTATGTAGGGCAATGAAAGGATCAAAATAACACGTAGCAAGAGAGTATATAGTCTTGTTAAAAGATCAAACTGTTGAAGCAATAAGACATTATATATATGCAATGATGATAGGGATATTCTAGCGATACTGTAAAAGACTAAATGAAAATATATATTACTAATTTGCTAAAGGCATAAAATTAAAAAATATATACATATCATCCCTATGGAAACATACATCGACAAAATGCGTTTTAAAATGAAGAAAAAGCCGCAAGGGACACACCCTGAACATATTATATGCAAAAAAGTAAGTTTAAGATATGTTGAGGAACTTAAAATGCTCAGTGGTTATCTATAACCTCAGAATATATATATATATTTAGTGTAATAAAGTAAATTACAGGCTTTTTTTAAAAATAATTATCCCTGTCACATATTTTGTACGATGCATTTGTCGGCTGAGAATAATTGTTTGTCTTCATTTTTTTTTGAGTAAAATATAATTCTAGTCAAATTAACAAGCAATGAGATCTCGTGTCTCAATCAAGTCAGTGAAACAACAGCTGAGCCATTTTATTTTAAACTATACGAGCGAACTACTTTTGCCTAAAAGAAGGCAGCACAACTGTGATGCGTCAAACTTATAAAACCATCTATAACATCCCAGAGATTAGTTATCACACAACCTTTGAGGCTGTTCATAGAAGAGTTTCACACATATAGGATACTTGTCGATACGTCTTATATAAATTGTATATACGTCAACATCCACGTAACACGGGTGTAATTAAAGTTTCATCACTTTCAAGATTAAATAAAGTATAGGCCTACTGTTTCAATAAAACAATTCAATGTTATTAAAGTACAAATTATTTCTTAAAAAATTTAGGTTTGGAAAGCGATTTAAAAAACTGTAGTCTGGATGCGTTTTGTCAGGTGTTATTTATACTCATTTATTAAATTGTTATTATTCTAGCATAATTGTAAAATTTTAGTACAGTGTGTTCCTTAAGTTTCTACGAAATGGAGAAAAAGATTTTGTTATTAAATTAATATATTAACAACTATCTATGGCAAATATCTATACCCGATTACCAATCATATCTTGATTGAATTTGAATATCTTAAAAATTAGGGATGCCACAAACAGGCTAGTTATTAATATAGTAATTTCATAAAAACTATTTTTCTCTATGTCGCAAGAACTTATAATGGAACATAATGTAGACAATAAATAATTTGTTTATTGTAATAAATACAATAAAAAAATTTCTGACATGAGTTTACAGAATTAATTTATCAGAGATGCTCTAAGTCTAACAGTAAGAACCAATCAATGGAGTCAGACAGCCAGACAGATTGCATGGCTTTGCCCTGGGATGACTGACTCACCTATCAGAGAAGTAAAAATACAGATTCTATCATTGTCTAATTTGCGCTTGATGGGCGCTAGTTCATTGAAAAGTATGTATTTCAACTTTTTGCGGAGTGTCGCGTCGCGTCGCGCTTGGTGGGCACAGGCCTTAAGACCTCAAACATGAAATGCCCAAAAGGTAACAAAAAAATCCTAATTCTCAGCTTTTAACCAATTTTATTTTCACGAAAGGCAGCTTTTTTAAGATCGATGATTTTCTTACAAATCAATTAATCTAAACATCTTAAACATCAAACTCAATAAAAATTATGATCAAACTCCTGTGTCGGTAGGAATGGTCATAGTATGATGAGATGATACGATCAATTTCGGGCTTTATCGATATGGTAGGATCAGGCGGCTTATAGATAACACGAAGATTGATTGGAACAAAAAAATTAGTTTTGCCAGCATAAAAATATATATATCTAAAAAATATTTTTTACCTGCATACGTACTTGCCAATTTTTACAAATATTTCGTGAGTCTGTGGACACGTATATATAGATATGGATTAGAAAATTATATACTAAGAAAAATTGAAGTTCTTAAAGAGGGTTGCTCACCAAATAAGTTTAACTTAAATAAATTTAGCTGATTTTATTTTAAATTTATTTATTTAAATAAATTTACAGATCAGTAAAGCAGCTCACCAAAATCAATTTAGCTGATTTTATTTAAGACAAAATTAATGTGTTAAATACATAGATATATAATTGTTTATCTATATTAATTATTATATTATTATATTAATTATATTGTCTTATTATAATACAACTATTATGTCTCTATGGTTAAATATATTTAAAATAAGATTAAGCGAAATTTTACATGATAATCTACAACAAATGTATTGATGTACTGACGTAAATATGGACACGTAAACACTTACTTATTGCTTCAAATATATAAAATGTCTAAATACATGTATGCAGGTGGGCCCTATATATATATAACGTGAATATAAGTCTTACAAATGTTGTTGAATGAACGCTCTTCTGAACGCAAGACCATTTCCATTCTCTTGTTCATTCATGTCCATAACTGGTTGAACTAGCTCTTTTTCAATGGGTTCATCACCAAATAAAATGCAAATGTTGTGTAAAACTGCACACGCTATAAAAATATGGCAAACTTTCTCTGGTTTATTCTGCAAATCAGTCAAGAAGAAGCGAAACCGATATAGCATTGCGTGTGCTGACATGGCTTCTGTTGTAGGCACGTTCACTTGCAGTAGTAGTAGGATTGCGTACTGGCGAAAGAAGACACTTTTTACAGGGATATCCACCATTTCCAATTAGTATACCTCGGATCTCATTATTTTAAAACTTTTTATAAATTGTAGAATTGTTGAGAATTCTACTGTCATGCGGATTGAGATGTCGTTGATGACAACCAGACTGTTAATGAAGCTGATGACATACAATAGGTGACATAGAACCAGTGATTTTCTGCAAATCCACCAAAAGGATAATATCTACTTTAGTTAATGCGCGACCAGTTGAAGCTGTGTCATATGGCTACAAGCAGTTCAACCAAATGCGTATGAGTTTTCTTCAAGAAGAACATGATTTTAAAATGGGGCTAATGGAAGAAGAGCATAACTTAAGAATGCAACAAATGGCCGTAGAACACAACTGTAGGATTAATTTACTCTCCGAAGAACATTCACGTATGCCTCATGAAAATTATCTTAATTTTTCACAACTATGACTAATACAACTTTTGACTATTTTGTTAATTAACTACTATTTTTATATTTCCTACTAATTTTGTACTAATACATTTTATTGCGATTTGATTATTTACTATAAATAATAATGCGTTTTTATTAGTTATTTCAATTTCTCATGCTTCTTACGTCGCTTTATTCAAATGAACAATGGTTGATCAAAAATAATTGACCAAAATCTGCTGGTTAAACTACCTACAATGTATAACGCTAGTTTAAAGTTACGGATTAAATATGACTGTATTTAAATAAATTTAAATAATTATATTTGGCGAGCAGCTTTTTAAATCTATTTAAATCTATATTAAATCTATTAAATCTATTTTTTTCAAAACGTTTTAAATGTAGAAGATACACCGATTAAATAGATGAAGGCAAGCGCCGGGACAGATAGCCTACAAGTAACGTTTGTCGAATAAATAATCACAACGCTTATCATGAATAATACATTTGAGCAGACGAAACACATATAAAATATATCAATTAAAAAACTAAAAATCTTTACTTACAGGTTTTCCTATGAGGTCATTACTTCAGTACTAAATAATTTAAATCTGACGAATGTTCAGCCATGTTTTCGTAATATATCTTCAGCATAACACTTTTTTTCAACCTCTTTTTAAGAAAGCTCTTAAAATAACTTGAATATTCCATGTTTAACATGCTGAATATCACGATTTTATTTTAAGAATTATACTACCTACTCAAAAAAATTATATTATTCCGCTGTATGAATAATTTGAGGTGGAAAATGCAATAAAAAACAATTGACATTTATTTGGAGAAAAAGTCCAATTTGACATCAATTAAAAATGCACCTAATGACGGAAGCTTCAGGGATAGCTTGACAAATAAATCATTGCTGTCATCCACCACAAATTTTCAGTGGTCAGATAGTTTTATGTTATGAATAATAAAATAACCAACAATATATGTTACTATCTATCTCTTTTAGTAATTCGTGTATATTTGATAACTCTGAAATAATAAATGTTCACTATACGATATACAAATCACGATATAGTTCAATAAAGAATATTTAAATATTTACGTTAACTTTATTTATTTTTCAATATTCATACTGTGTCAGATGCGTTGGTATGGAATAACAGCTGCGAAATGTACAAATTTGTAAATCAATAAATTCGCGAGACATCCCTGCAAAATTAAACTATTTCTATCCCAAGAAATCTTTGTGCAGCATTCTACATCATAGTCAAATAAGTCAGCACTAAGCGCAGAGCCTGTACAAACAGCAGAGAGACAGAGCACTACCGGTTTCGAGCAATTCAGCTCTCATCAGGTACCTTAGTCTCCCTACTGATGACTGAATTACAGGAATATATCCCAAACATCGGGATTCATAGCTAAAATTGTATGTTTCTGGCATGTAAAATTGAAATATTAAACATTCTGTATAACATAAAATAAATTAAAACTTTTTATCGACATTTGTCAATATTTCAGAAATGGATGATCAAAACATTTAAACAATATTTCATTTATTTCAATTTTGTATAAAATGTAAAGGTTACCATGTGACTCCTGGCGGTCATGACTAATAGTAATGCTGACACACTTTTCCTTATCATTTTCTACTGCTTATCGATTTTGGTATTGTATGATGCTTCCAGAAGAATGACGTTATAATCTTCTGGTGTTTTCTATAGGTCTACCTGCATTGTTGAGTACAAGCAGTTATGATGAACGCGATTTGTCTCTGAAACTTTGCACAGATTGCGTGAACCTCTTGAACAAGAGCATTATGAGAACATAGGTAATAAATCAACTGTCAAAATCTTTAACATACACTTCCAGCTTCACCTGTGCTTTTATCTTAAATCAAGACAAATTATTGAGCTACAAAGTGTACATAGCTAGGTACTGTTATATTTTTATTTCATTTCTTAAAATGTTTAATTATATAGTTTTTATTTAATGTATCATAGCAGATGTTTTTAACAGATTCTAATTGAAAATTTCAAAAATTGTGATCTACGCTTTCAACAATTCCGACTTACAAACTGGTCAATAGTGAACAAATTGAATTTTTTACACGTTTTACCCCTTTTTATTCTCAAAAAGGGATTTTTCTCAATTTAAGACTCATTTTTGTCGTTTTCCATATTCTCTCCAGTTTTTTCTGTCAGTTTGCCATTTACAGAAATTTCCTGATTTATCTCAACAGCAAAAATCTCGAGGCTATCCTGAATTTGCCCCTCTCCACGAATGTAGAAAAAATTTGAAGAATTTTCCCTTGAAATCGACTATTGGTTAGATTATTCTAACAAGAAATAAGGGTGGGGGGGTAGCAGGAGAATCCACCCAACCCCCACTACCCTGGGCTACACTCACCAGTCCGTGTGCTGATCATCGACCACCAACAGCACCTTGCTGTGCTCCTTACCGCCCATCGCAGGCTTGGCTGAGGAGAAGATCCCGCGGGTGATACTGCTAGAGATCTGGCCGGTGATGCTGCCCATCGGGGAAGAGAAGGACTTGGTGGGGGAGGTGGGCGCACTGGGGTAGGCTCGGCCGGGCATTGACTGGGGCTGGGGCTGGGGCTGCTGTTGCTGGCCGCCAAGGGGGCCCATCACGCCAGGACCTGGTTGAAGGCGTTCCAAATGGGTGTATTAGACTTAAGCCTTTTAAAAGGAGGAACATACTAACACGCGTGTACTTATTACTTTGGAGACATGACAGCCTTGACAAAGTGCCGAATATACTTGGAATGAATATTTAAAGTAAAATTCTATTTTTAAATTATTTCTAGAAAACAGTTTGTAAAGTGCCAGTCCAGAATGAGCCGTATTTGTGTTCCGCTTGGCTGATAATTTTGCCGAAGAAAAAGTAAACATCCTAATTATCAATTTCTTACATAACTATTAAAGCCATATCAAATGTAAATCTACCAATTTCAGGAGCGGATCTAGGATTTTTAATTAGGGGGGGAGGGGTGTGACGTGAAAATTACGCCTCCTCAAACAAAATAAAAACGCCCCCCAAATGAAATAACATCAAAGTATGTAGATTTGTGTAAATAAAAAATTACAAGAAAATATTTGTAATTTTTTATTCCCTACATAAAGAGTACATGTTTCTTTATTATATTTTTATATTCTGTAATTTACGCCTCCCCCTCCGTAATGATAGGGTGTGTTTCTATTTTATTATCCTTTTCTAACCTGTAATTAACTAAAAAAGCATTTAATAATATAATATTTTATTCATTGATTTTTAATATTCAATTCTGAAAATTTTCAGAATAAAATTACGCCCCTAACTATAGCAAAAAAGTAATGCTCTCAAATTACGCCCCCTTAACAATTTAGGATTGGCGGATCCAGGCTACGCCCCTGAATTTGGTCACAGTACTGGCAATATTGTTTTAATCTCTACATAGTTGGTAACTATGGTAACTATACTTTTATCAAAATACATAAAGTATGCTAATGCCTTCGATCATAACTCTGTGTCTCACCTGGATGGGGGGTTCCTGAAGCCCCAGGGGGGCGGGGGGGCATCCCCCCTGGGGGAGGGGGGCCTGGTGGGCCAATGTAGTTGCCAGCGGCGTCCTGCTGGCGTTGGTCAGCCACCTCACCCTGCAGGTCACCTGAGGAGAAGCGCCGCTTCAGGAAGGTTATCATTCTGCCGCGAACAGAAGTGTCGGAGGGACGGTTAGTTACGTTTATTCGTGTAGGATTTGATTATTACTATTAACAGTACACATCTATGAAAAAGTCATAATTGAACCACAAAGCTGGATGTTAAATTAGATATTTTCAAACCTGCTTAAGATTTTTATTTTTAACTATTTAAATTGTCGTAGGTATGATATAATCAGTAATAAAATACATAATTTATAATTTTCCTACATTAGACTAAACTAAAAACTTTCTTTAATCCATTCATTAAATGCATATTAAAAAGTTGCACAATAAAAAACATAAAACTACACTTTTATAATAAAAAATATTTTGTAGTAACCCGCAAATAGCCGAAAATATAACTATAGGCAGTTAAAAATTGATATTTTCCTAGAAAACCAGTTAAGTCCATATTGTCATTGAGGACTTAGAACCGTCACTTAGAACCGTTATCAATTTTTTGGAAAAAAGTTAATAAATCTGTTTCGCTGTCAACAAGTTCTGTCAACGAAGAACTAACTATACTATTTGGAACTATAATACTGAGACGACTTAACTCGACCGTTTATCGCATACTCACATAATCTTGTTTATTTATTCACTGTTTATTTATTCTTACAATATAATTGATTAATAACTACACAAAGGATAGTTATAACTCACGATTAAAAATGACACTTAAAAACACGATAAATAGTATATAAAATAATTGTTCATCTACTATTATAAATTATGTGTCTTTATATAATTTCTCCTTCAAAAGCTTTAAATCTTTTTCGGCATAACATTTTGTATTTTGTAGCATAAATATTGATTTACATAATAATGTTTTACAATATGGTTAGGTGGATTGCATCATGTTAACCTTTCAATTGTCCTTTTGAATCTTACACTTTGGTTAGTAAAATTATAAATTCTATAAAATGCTACTTCAATTTACAGAAAAACAGTGTGTTCATTATTATTATTATTGTGCAATCTGAAAGCCACTTCAAGCCATTCCATATAATGAAATATATATTATTTAATTCAGGAGTCTATAACCCTATGATACTATTATAGCGATACATACTGAATAGTATTCACTATAGTATTATAACCATAGGGGCTTATAGATTTATCCACGTCTCTGTATAAACTAATTTCAGATCGATTAACGTTAGATTTTACTATACATAAAACCTAATCAAAGTTAAAAAAATTTTAGTCCCCTACAAGTCTTGAATTATAACATAAAGACAACTCAATCAAAGGTTAATACATAACGTTGCAGCAAACGGTTGCCCACTGTTACAACCTTAATCTCTAAACTCTACTCTCTGTAACGTTATTCAACTTTATGAATAAGGTTTTTATCACCAGTTGAAAATGGGTTGCTGGTAGCGCCCGAAACTATACTCTCGTGAGTATATTGACAATTCCACGATGTACATTATTTCTCTTACATTATCTATCAGCTTTGTTAAAATGATGGGGTTTTTGTTTTAATGTATCAATTGTTGTTTACTGTTACAATTTAATTAATTCAAACTGATGACAAACTTCCGGCAAACTTCTAAACATAAACCGCGTTTCTTTATTTACTTTTGTCAATTTTAAATCCTCTTACTTCAGGGGTTATTTGGTTAATAAAATTGTCAGGAATAAAATATGAGAGACAAAGTTAATATAATTATTTCGTATAACTGGAAAGCTTCATATACAAATACAATCGGGAATCAGTAATCTTTAAAACCAGAGAAAAGTCTCCTTGTGAAGGGGATTTTCCCCACTTTAAAGAAACGCAATTCATAAAAAAAAATTCTCTCTGACATATAGATAAAAACTAGACTTTTAAGAACAGGAAATATTACCTTACTTGGAGATTTAGAATCTTCAAAAGAATATCACGATAATAAAAATAATAAAAATGTTGAAAACATTATGAAAACGTATTTGTAATATTATTCAAGCATAATTAACATGAATTTTAAAACTAATTTATTTAAATGTCGCGGATATTTGTGGCTTTTATTATAAACTTTATTTTAAATACATTCAAGATATACAAACACATATTTTACGTACAAAATAATATTTTTCAATTGCTATTAAAATAACTTTTGGCTAAAATTTTTGTGTTTTTGTTTTGGTATTAAAATGAATACATTTCTCTTTTTTATCATTCTGTGGTCACTTAACAAGTATCAATATGTGTTATTACTTAAATTATTGATATATAAAGTGGAGATGAATATTATAAATTCATAATATTTTTTTTAATTGTTCAAATGTTCTATAATACAATACATATCATCCAAATAAAAGAGTACTCACAATATGTAAATATATATTTTTATTAATATTTTCTTGCAGATATTTTGTTTATTAATGTTTCGGTTTAGTTACATAAATAAAATAGGTGATCATGATGAGTTGCTGCCGTTTTTTAGTAAAATCAATAATTATGTATAATTAGGAAACACCCCAATAACGAAGAATATGCCAACCAAAGAAAAGACAATTTCACGCTTCATTAATATTTATAAATAATCGCAATAATGTACAAAAATAGTAATTAAAGAGGAGATACATTAATTTTCTACATAAATCAATTATTGTTATAAGACTACTATCGAGCTTTCACATATATTTTTGCTTTATTTCATTAAATACTATTATCCTACACTACCAAATAGTTTTGTATATTAATGACATAAACATAATAAAAAATACAGGGGCGCAAGTTCACAACCTCTACAAAGAGTCTGATAATTAAGGGTTCAAGAAAGGCAGCGGCTTGTGAAACAAACCCGTTATTTTTACATATTTCCTAAAGTGAAGAATTTCTTTAGAAATATTAAAAAGAGTAACAAAATCGATGTAAATGGTTGGAATAAATTAGATCGATGATTTAATTTTAATTTTATTATAAGACAAAATAATTACAAAGAAAATATAAAATGTTTGAAAAATGTACGAATTTAAAATGAAAATAAATAAATAGCCGTACGTAAAGTGGGTTCGTTGTCAAGCAGCAACGATCTTGTGCATAACAACAACATTGATTAAGATACTAACTATCATCCTAATTAGAATTGTATGAGTAAATAATACATAATTAGTGCAACAAAGTACTAACTAACAAAATAATGTAGTTAGTATAATGTAGTTAGTATATTGTAGTTAGTATAATGTAGTTAGTATAATGTAGTTAGTATAATGTAGTTAGTATAATGTAGTTAGTATAATGTAGTTAGTATAATGTAGTT
>JAUZND010052964.1:0-19204 GCA_034780555.1 Coelogynopora nodosa | reverse complement strand
TGTCTACATTTGATCCGACAAAATTCACGTTTTCAAATTTAAATTCTCGGCTGTCCACATTTGATCTGACATTGCCGTATTTGATCCGTCCGATGTCTACATGATTGGGAAAACCTATATAATTGTTTAGCCTAAGAGGTCATTAGTCATGCCAAACTGTTTGATTTAATATCGTGACCTATTTCCGAGCACATTACATGATTGAATGAATTGAATTATTGATTGATTGTTAAAATTATTACAAAATATTAACAATTATTAACACGTTTACAATTGTATAATTAAAGTTTTAACATATCGTAGTTTTGCGTAATATTCAATATTAGTTTTTTAGAAACTTTATTATTTTTTATTAAGTATTGATTTTTTTTATTTCATTTTATATATTTATAAAATTTAATATTATGTTTTTATAAGTTTAAATTATTATAATTGAATATACTAAATATAATTATATTGCTAAATAGTATAAGATAATTGAAAATTTATTTTTTGCCATAAACGCGCAGAATATGTCACGTGTCGTCCACTTATTTGAAAATGATTTGAAGAAAATAGTCACTATAAAAATTCGATATTATGATCATATATTTATTGTAACATATTTAATCAATAACGTTTCTTATATACGTTTAGTTACTTCACTTTACCGGTTTATGTCAAATCATTGATTTTCAAATGTTGCTGCGCCGGTTCTCCCAACAAACAGAACACGACCGTATTGTGGCGGACATGAATGAGCTGCAGTGGCATGTAGCCTACAACGAAAAGAAGAAGTTCCGAGTGGCCAAGCGTCACAATGCTGTTCTTGCCATTAACACAAAACTGAGAGGGGAAGTCGCCCACATCATGGAGTATCGGTAGGGTCTATTTATGATCTGCAGTTTATAGTTAAACTAGCGTTTTATTTCCCTGTTGAACCTGACTCACTAAAAAACTTCCCCTCGATATTAAAATTATTTTACAATATTAAATTCCATGTGATCCTATATTTCTTAATGTGTAAATTGTGTTAGATGAGATTTTTTATGAGAACGGAGTGTGAATCTATTTGAACAAAAGTAAACATTTAACACAAGAGAGTGAATAGACACGATATTGTAATTTGAATTAATAGAAATAACCATTTATTTATCTCTTATTGGGTCGAGTCAATGGATGACGTAAATGACATAACGTATTGTTGATTGTCTAGAGAACTGATCATATCTCACGCGTTTGAATCAATTTGTGTTTCCCATCTTCAAACTATAGTGATAGTTTATCCTCTTTAAGATCATGTTCTTATTATATACTATAAACCTTTTTCAATGTTTAGCTAAAATACAAATGGTGTAATAAGCTATATTGAAATTCGTATTAACTAAATATATTGATTGCTATTTTTTTCAGTCCATTGGTTCAAAATAAACTGGAACTAGAGCTGTCAATTATGGAGGACGTTAATCGTCAAACAAAACAGGTTGGGCAACAACCTTTATTGGGGTTATTTAAATACACACGATTATTGTTTTATGTTTTATGAACTGAATATACAAAATATTTTAATTGTGATATATCATATACATATTGTTATTTACAACCAAAACATTACTCACTTCACATCTTGACAGACTCTTGAGGAGAAAGTAGCGGCACGAGCTAGGCTCCAGAATCTCACAATTGCACTTAAAGAAGCGGTGGAGAAGGCTGCCTTAAAGCGAGAACAGATGCAAATTCAGTTGAACAAGGCGCTAAAGGAGAATCAATCAGCCAAGTAAATAATAACAATATTGGATTGATAAAGTAGTCTTAGATAGTTTATAAATAATATTTAGATATATCGTTTTTTAACGATAATTAAAAAATTAATATATTTTTTATATTTCTCTAAAATACTGTATAAAAGGACATAATTAATTTTTATCGTTTTAGTATTTACTACAGTTTAGCCAAATACTATTTATATATTTGACCTGATACGAACGAACACAATGATATTTGGAAGCCCACTGTCGGTGACAGGAAACAAACGGCGAAACAAAAAAATAATACATCAAAATCCAAAAAACAAAATAAATACATCTGTAAGTTCGTCCTGTGTCCACAGTTGCTACCATAGATATATATACAGTATATACAATATATATAGTTATAGTTATAAATATCGATGGTTGCCTCTCTCGGCGGCGCACTTATTTATTACATTGCTGCATACTTGAATTACAACTTATATTAATTATTTGAACAATTAGGTATTTGCCATAGATTAAAATAAGTACGTATAGCAAATATAGTTATCTATATAGCTTAAATTTATTGTTACAACCAGAAATATTCTGGGATTAGTTTTATGGGCTATTTAATAATTAATATGAATCGACTTGTCGTCAAAAGAGGATATTTATGGTTTTAGTATCTAACTATAGTTTTAATTGTCTAATTTAGCACTGTACAATAGACTAAACATTGCAGACCAATTATAACATCCCTCAACACGACACAGATCCGACCTGAAACACAGTGAGTCGCGGCACGAGAAGTTGGTGCGCAACCTGGGCCGCCAACGCCAAGCCCTGGTCACGTTGACGGCCACCCTGGGCCGAGCCAGAGAGCGAAAGGCCGCCGCAGAGCGCAGGTCGGAACGGTTGCACGACGCGGACGACGCCCTGGACCGTCGCCTGCACGATCTGGCGGCGGAACAGCACTGGCTCGAGGGGAGCTGTAAGTCGGCGCTGGCCGCCCAGGTGCGGCTGACCGAGGAGCAGGCCAGTGAGGCGGGGGCTAGGCGGGCCGAGGTGCAGGTGGTGGAGGACACCTATGTGGCGGTGGTTAGGGGCAATCGTGAGATGGAGATGGAGACGGAGGACATGAAAGCGAGGATTCTGAGATGGTGAGTTGTGTGTGTGCGACAGTCAGGGGATACTTTCAGGACTTCTGTAACTCTTTGAAACAAAGGAAAATGTCGTATAATATAATATATAAATACCGTTTCTGTAAGGAAGACATGATAAATTAGTACCTACTTGTATTTTAGTCATTCATTAACCAGAATAATTAATATTATGTACAATATACAATAAATTTATAATAATAATAAATGTATAATAAATATTAAAATAATAATAATAGTAATTTATATAAACAAAAAAAATGTATAATCTTAATGCAATTTATTATCCAGTGCCGATGAACACACACGCTACGAACAGACAACCGAGCGACACCAAGCTGACCTGATCTCGACCGGGCAGGAACGGGGAGCGATGATGGAGCAGCTGTGGGGCCTGGGTCCCCGGCACAAGGAGGCCAGCGAGCGTCTGGAGAAACGGGAGGCCGAGATCGCCTCTGTTGAGGAGCAGTTAAGGACCACTCTTCACCAGTTGGACATGCAGATCCAGGTTCAACGCAGACTCAAGGTAGAATGGGAGGTTCTCCGGGCAGCTTAGGTAGAACACAGTGCAACAAATGCTTGTCGATGTATATTATTAAGAGAAAAGGAAATGAATAATAGAAAATATATATATATCATGCTCTTTAAATTAAACCGATGAACTTAATATATATCATTTTTAATTCGACTATTACCAACCTAATTATTTTTATTTCTGAACATATCCTTGAATCCACTTTTCAGAGGCAAAAAATATTCATTCTTTTGCCATAATTTAGTGGAATTTCTTAATTAATTATTCGAACATTACATAATTTCAAAATATGTGTTGTTGTGGGTTTTAATCCTCCTGGTAAAGTTATATTATATATTAAACCCTATATGGTTGAGGGATGTATCTAAATGGTTGCTATGTCTATAATGATAAATACATTGACAAACGAAAACACAATTGAACAGTTGTATCTCAGAAACATTACGTCTACTAAAACCATAAACGTCTGCTTATTTCCGAAAATTCAATTCATTGTGGTCACTAAATTTTAAATGTGGCAAAGATTTTTGCCCGTCGTGGAACTAATCTCAGAAAACGTCTAATTGCGAAAAAATGGAATTAGATGGATAGATTTGTTCAAATATTTAATATCTTTTGTAGGATACGAGTATGCAGTATATTTCACAGTTTATTGTTAATTAAAATAAATTATTCATTGATATAATCTAACTTAAATAGGCTATTTGCTTGAAAATCTTATTAAATAATAAATATATCACATCGTATTTCTATTTAACTATTAGATTGTAACTATTTTGTTATAAATATTGCATAAAATTATAAAAAGTTATTATGTAATTTAATTCTTAGTTATTTTTATATTATTTTGTTATTTTTACTTCAACAAACATATTTTATTAATATTTTTTATAGATTATTTATATTTTTGAAGAAGTTTTGTCTTGCATTTGTCGAAAAACTACTAAATAATAATGTGAAAATTGGTCATTTCTTATGCTTTAGTATTATTTTTTCTAGTAATTATTTCTTGTAACAATTCTGGAAATTCAAATTTTTCTTAAAAATATATTAAAAAATCATAGCACTAAAAATTATAAATAATAACGTATCCATCCTTTAATTAAAAATGTATCGATAGATAGTGAACTTGATTAAGAATTTAGAGCAGTATACAATTAATTTTTAAAAATGACTACCTATTTGAATATTTTTAATCGGTAATTGTAAACCGTTTTCAAATTTATACATCCAAATAGGTTCTATCCGAGCCTCCTACTCACAATTACCTCTCAACCCACCCTCCAGCAAAGCCTCGGCGACCGCATCGTGACCGGGAAGGTGGAGCTGGCCCAAGACAAGAAGGAAGCCCGAGCCCGGCGCAACGAGACCAAAGCCGTCGTCATGGAAACGGAGCGCGCCTTGCGAAGGTTTCGCCGCGAGGTTGAGGGTCTTCGGCAGACTGCCACCAACAAGCGGGAAGACGTGGCGAGAATGGAACGCACAATAGCGGAGGTGAGTGTGGAGCTAGCGGACGTGATGTGACTGGCAATGGTCTTCTTTAGCAGTGGAGCTGTTTATGCTGTTTTCCTTCCAAGCAGCCTGTGGAGTGCGGATATTGCCGGGTATTTGTCTTTATTTGCAATCATGAGATTGAGGAAATTATATCGGGATTAGATAAATACTTCGCATACTCTCTTCGCAACGAAGCTGTTTATATTTTGCTGAGATAAAATTTATTTTGTAATTAATCTTAATCTAAAGCAAGTTGTGGAAAATACGTTCTAAAGCCTTTTCAAAGGCTATTTCTTCTACAAGATGTTTATTGGCTTAGTTATACATATTATCAGAATTTTTTATTTAAAGAAGAATAAAATCTTTATATTATATTTGATATAGCATCTACATCTTATTTGAGTTATTATAAAAATAGTAACGAGCTGTTTTATTTTAAACATTTATATGATATTATTAACCTGATTTCGCGTTTCATTTATTTGTAAAATTAATTCAATATTAAAATTATACATGTATCATGTGAAAAGTAAAAAAAGTTTTTGATTATTATAGTAGAATTGAATTCAAATGAACCGAATGAAAAAATATATTAATCGTTTAAACATGATTTTATGCAACTGTTTATTATGCTCTAGTAAAAGTGTACGAAATGTTTCGACTAAAATTATAACACAAATAAAAAAGCCAAGACAAATCAATTATAACATTATTTTCTGGTCAGTTATGTTGCATACATATGATCGAGGTAGCTTTTCTAAAAAAAATGTGAATAGTAAAAATATACTTGTAGTTTGACTAGGTTATTGATATATTTCTAATTCCAGTATAGATGCTTATCTACTTGATGTAGCCAGTAATTTATCTATACTTATAGAAATATAATACACCAAATCAGTAAAAAGCAGACAAAACCGACAAAGAGTTTGAGACGAATATTTATGTAATATATCGATTTTAGCAGATGCAATCGTTTCACTTTCCAATCTCGTGGAATTCCTTAGTTTCTGTAAGATATTTTGATCACTGCATAATATTAGAGTTAAAAAATCAGAATAAATTAAACCTTCAATATATACTACTATAAAGTATATTTGCTGATGAAGAGATCTCGACTGTGCTGTTTCACAACTCATTGCCGGTTTAAATTCAGATGTTTAACTATACAAGATGCTCTAAGCACTCAACATAAGCAGCGATTAACCTTATAACATCTAGAAGTTTATGATTAAAAAAATCCATTGATAAAATGTACCCAGAGAGCTCTTAATCGCACATATATATTGCTCGCATCCAGACAGCTGCTGAAGGCAGTACTCTCCAATCGGAAGTGGAGGCAGCAATGGGGGATCTCACTCCGGATTACCGCCAGATCCACGAGACCCACCTTCGCCTGGAGCGTCAGCTGGAGCGACTCGCCTGGCAGACGAGAACCATGTCGCAGAAGTTGGAGGAGATTCGTCAAACAACAGCTGTCATCAAGCGTGGGCGGGCAAAGATTGAGAAGGAGGTGGAGACACTGGAGTAGGTGTTTCGTGTTGAGACTATGTGACAATCGGTTGAATAAGCTGTTTATCAAGAATACAAGAATCAAGTTTATCTTAATCAATTTAGAAAATCAATTATATTGGGACATAATGTGATCCTTATAGAGAGATATATCTTATAAAAACTGCATAAAATAAAGAGTATGAAGTAGAATTTGCTTCATGATAACTATAGCAAATCCAGTGATGGAATAGAACTAGCTAGAAAGAAATGAATGGAGGAAGAACCTGAATCGTCAGCTAACTTTAAACCTATTTCCTAAACCTATTTAAACACATAGAAATATAGTGTAACATTTTGGAATTTTCGATATAATTTCTCCAATCTAATCAAATGTTCACCACTGAAACTTGTGCTCTGAAAGATAATTAGTTAATAACAGCTATAAAACGGCGATAAATACTATTTAAACCCAGTAAATTTAACTTATTTTGTTTTTCATTCAAGTTTAAAATCACACTTATAAAGATCACAGAGTTTAAAAGCTTTTTAAATGCATGTTATATCATATTTGATTGACATTAATATTTTCGATAATGTTTATAATATAGTTTAAGAAAGGTTGAGGACAAGAAATAAATAAAAATGAATTCTATGTCATAAAAACATTAACAATTATTATTTATATAATAAATAATAAACAAATATCAGCTGATTATGAATATTATCAAATTACACTCCTGAAGAGTCCCACAAAATGGATAGTTTTGTTTTTATTTGTAGGGCATACGTGTTATTAATGGTGTTACTAAGATTGTTGCATATTAATTACTTACCACCATTTTAAATATTCCTTTTAAAAGAATTTAAAATTCGCCGTTAAATAAGTGCTAATAATTATTATTCATTAATCTCCAATTCTGAGATAAAAATTGGGGCTTTCCTTTTTCAATTCGTTATCATTGCAAATATGTACGTACGTTTTTTTATAACTTATTTTATCGAATTATGGTTAGTAAACAATTAGCGACTTTATATATATTTATGATCGATCATTAATATATACTGCTTGCAATATTAATCATAACATAATTTTAAATCTATGATGATAAATCAAATTAATTTTTTAAAATTTTCTTTGAGTTATCTTCGAAAACTATATCTTAAGTTTCTTATCTTAGTTTTCTTAACTATATGTGTTAAACGTAGTACAAGGTTGTTCTGTGACATTATCGGATTTAAACGATGTTATACTGTCATAACATATTTTGATCATTCAACTGAATTTATTGAACAATATATACATATAGGCGTACCTTATATACAATATAATACATTTATCATATAATATTATACTATGCGATGAAGATATAATTTAAATATTCATAGAAATTAAAGCAAAATTGATTTTTTATTTTAAAGTTTGATTAATTAATTAAATTATAAAATACAAACGATTGTGGCGCTCTGGTTATCCGACAAATTAGACACACAGCTGTTCAACGTAACCTTTATTGTGTATGCATATTTATTTAAGTATATTAATTAGCGTTTGATATTAACCAATTTTTTGGTAGTTTATTAATTAATATGTTAATTTTCAATTATTACATTTATTTTAAAATATAGCAAACAATTTTACTCTTAACATCAAATAATGAGTATACTATAGTATATCAAATATACAATACGTAATCACAATCTAAATTATGCTAAAAACTGCTTCCGCCTATTTTTTCTAAATAGGAATGCATAATAATTTTAATACCAGGTAAACTTGTTTAGAAAATTATAGCCTTCTCTGAAAAAGATATCTATCGTTTTCATTAAAAAGCAGAAATCTGTATTAGATAGGTGAACAGATTATTGTATATTTTCCATCCTACTGTCACAAATAATTAGTATATTGAACCTGACAGTAATAAACTAGTATTATCGCTTTCATTTTATCTTTGTTTAAATAGTTTTTTAAACTTTATTTTCATACTAGTTTTAATTATTTTGTAATATGTCACAGCATTAATAAATCAATAGGTAAATAATAGGTAAATAAATTGAACAAAAAGAATTAAAATCGTAATTGTAAATGGGACATTAATAATTAGTATACATGTCAATGAATATCATTACCAATATTTGGTATATAAATATGAATTAATAATAATATTTCCGATATTTTAAAGATTTTTAATAAGTCATAAATTTAAGTGATTGATATAAATTCTGTGTGCGCTAAATATACTACTGCACAATTTTAGGTAGGGTAGTGATAATTGACTGAATATTTAAATTAATACTGGGAACAATTATATTACGTTAAATTATTAATTAAATTAATTTAATTAATTTTATATAAATTTTTATTTATTTATAAATAATTTAATTTAATTAAATTAATTATTATTAATAATTAAATTATTATTACTTGTATGAAATGTGTACAGAAAACACTCAAGAAGACAAACTGATCTAAAATGAAGCTTCTGTCTAACTAAGTTTCAATAGGAAAATTTGCTCAGATTAATTTTGAAATATTTATTTTGTGCATAATTAGTACCAAAATTAAATTTTTATCAATAAAATTGGAAACAAATATTTGACAAATTCTTCTTCTAGGTCTAATAAATACGATCCATATTTTTCCAGTAACAAATGTTCAGATGTGAATATCGAAAGGGCTACAAAGCAACGCCTCGAAGAGAAACTTACGGCAAACGTCGCCCAATTCATCGAGAGAAATGGTTCTTATGATTGTCAACACAATCAAACAATGCAGGAGAGGGTGACGTATCTTGAAAGGTTAACGGTAAGAAGAATACATATATTTTAATTAAAATGCTTTTACTCAAAATGAATTTTAATCAATTTCTCCTAAAAGATATATTCTAAAATGACTTAATTTTAAGGAAAAATTATTCCGATGTGTTAGGCTTGTTTTACACAAAATCTATTTTAATGTAACTTATAGTTTTCCTTTATCAACATAACTTTAAATATATATTTTAATAACATCCAAGATCCGTAACAAAATTTTTTATGATTGATATTTGATTATTGAAAGTAACTTCTAAAATGTTTCTATAATTTTGGTGATATCTATTACCTTAGTCATATAGATAGAGCTATTGACTGACTTCATTTCCTAAACATTTTCATCGCACTGAAGAATTTACAACAATATGTAATCAAAATTATTTTTAAGCGCCGCTGCGAACACTGCAGTTGTTTATTAATATAAATGTGTTGAATTTGGGGATGAGGTGCTTCTCGTAATACGTAATCCTAGAAAAATCCTTGTGCTTATTTGGTTTATTCAGAGGTTCCTTTCTATTTTCTTATTATCTATCTCTCAAATATGAGTCTTGAAATGACTCTCAAACTGACTCTTGAAAATGTATGATATCAATACAATCGATTAATACGAAACTCAAAAATAGCCCGTTAAGGTAGTTTAATTTAGGAACTAGATGACTGAGTAATCTAAGACGAACGTTACGTTGGTATAATGTAGCTTTGAACCTTATAATTCCATATATAATTATCTTACACTATTGATCGTTGTCTTAATAGGTACTTCATCAAAAAATGTATAAAACAAAATCAACCCATACAAAAGAAACCCAAAAACGAATTCCTAATTTGTTCATAAAATTATGACCTTGACCTTGTATACTTATCACCAGAAAGAATTAAACGAAACGGGCACCCAAAACAAGGGCCATGCGAAGCACTATCGATCCGTGCAAACCGAATTCTACAATCTTAAAGAGAACTTCCTGGACGTGCTGTCTTCCATAGGATGTGTTGAGCTCGATATCAAAGACGTCAAACAGGTGATTTATTTGTTATTAACAGTCGACACCATCGTATTCGTTCCATATACGTAACATGTAATAATTGTTTTATATTTTAAAGAATTATATAGCATACAAATAAAATAACTTTATTGATTGAAGTCTCTTCCTGAAATAATGCACTCTACATACTTTTGACATAGTTGTGTCACTCAAATCAGAAGACCCTTTGCTCTCATAAATAATTTCATTATTAAATATTATGATCCAAAAAATAAAAATTATTTTAATTTATTTTTTATATGTAGGCTACATCAAACTTATTTATTGCTAAACTTTTATGATATTATTACTTATTATACTCATTCTACGCTTTGTACAGTTTTAATAGACCATACTTTTAAAGTTTGATGAACCAACTATATATTTTTTAAATGTCATCTCAATTAAACCATTTTTTAATATTCAACAAGTATATAAAATTAATAAAAATCTAAATTTTTTAACATGAGAGCGATTAAATAATTCCATTCAAAGTTTAATAAGTTTTACTACGTGAGCTGGTGAAAATATCTTTTAAAAAAATTTAACCAAACTGATGTATTTCTCTAGCAAAAGTAAACGTTTACATAGATCAGTCATTTTTAATTTATTAATCGATCGAATAATTTAAACATGAACATATAGATTGATCATATATTGAACATATTGATCGAACATATTTATCATAGTGACGTCACAGCAATAAATTTGAACAATTTCCTCCAAATTAAAAATATTGTTTAAGACTGATATATTAAATTTCAATACAGGAAATAATCATTACGTAAAATAAAGAAAACAGTTAATTACTAGTGGGGTAGCCCGTCGATTCTCGATTCTTTTTCCTTGTCAATGGTGCGAAACTTACGAACATTTTGCATTTTTTGGTGCAAAAATCGTTGAAATCAGACATATGTATCAAACTTAAATGAGAGTCGTTCAATGTTTTATAAATTTAATTTTTATTACAAGTGAAAATTGTGTTATTTATTTTGAAAATTGTTGACCGTCTTCAGTTCTCTAGTAAGTTGAAGTTATAATATGTTCTTGAAATGTAGTAACTTCAAATAGCCCGTGGAGAATAATAATATCATGCATAAGCAACAAATATATAATTGTTTTAATATCATATATAAATTGTTGTAATTTTCCTATGAACAAATATACTACAATAAATTTAAAATCAAATTTTTTGACCAATGTTGTTTCCCTTTTGCAAAATATTTTTCAGTAACATTTAACATCCTTCAATAGCCCATGAAAAAACTAAGTAGTACAATAATGAGATCATTAATTAATTTTACTTTATGAAGAAAAGTTAACTTAAGTATGGACCAAGCAAAATTTATCTAAAAATTAAGAACATTAATATTTCAAAAAATTAGAATATTGTGTTCCGCTTTACGTGTTATGGTTCTCCTTTTAAAAGTAATAAGTTTTTGATATTTAGCATTTATAAATAGCCCGTGAAGAGATTAATATCATAAGCTAAAAATATTAAATTATTTGTAATGCTATATATATGTAAATTGTTGAATTTTTATTGTCCACAAATAAACATAACTATATATTGGGAATCCCATATTTAGTCGAAAATGTGTTCCGAATTTTGGCTTGTTAATAATTAGATAAATATTTTTCTGTAGCATTTACCATCTGTAAATAGCCCGTGAAACACTGATATAATTAATTCATTAACTCTATAAACAAAACGGGAACTTAAAAACGGAACAAACTATAAATTTGAAACACGATAAATGTAATAATATAAAGCATTTTAATATGGCCAATAATAAACTTTATCAACAATCTATCGTAATATATTTAATATCATTTTGTAGAGTGCGAAAAACTGGTCAATATTTAAATTTGACAAGCTTGGCATTATAAAGTACTGCGCTATGGTAACGATTTAGTAATACATTCCGCGTTTGAATGTGATACCATTCGTTAGATCATAAAGATTTGAAGGTCATTATTAAAAAATAAATAATAAAAGTAATTTTCATTTGGTGTTAAATGTTCCGTGTTTTTCGATGTGCCTCGCATAACTAAAAACACTCGACAGTTTTACGTGTTAATTGAAATGTAATGAAATCTATAAAAATACTAATTATCAATATTTTTAACCCAATTAACACCAGATTACGTTCAATAATAAATCAATGCCCATATATCCTATGGTAACCCTTAATATGCCCCTGTTTCCCTAGGCCAAGTGTCAAATGTTTAGAAACATATTTTTGCACGATGGATTGGCGCAAGGAATAGTCCACTCCTTGTTCGAGGCTGGTTAATTTTGGTATCCACTATATCTCAGACAACATACAGACTCGTGTATTAGTAGAGTTAACTATTGGGGTAGGCCGTCGATTTTCGACTCTTTTTTCGAATGTCTTAAAATATATGGGAGGGGGGAGGGGAGGAGTGATTTAAAAAAACAATTTACGCTTATACAACTAATTTACAGTTGAACAACAAGTTCGGATTGATACTGGCTTATTAATTATTATCAATCCATATTTTTATAAAGATATTGTTCTAAAACGTCACAATACAATATATATTTAATTCACAAATTTGTATACAATAAAATTAAATAATATTTTTGTTGGTTATTAAAATGTGAACTCATTGTAAATAGGTAACTCCTCCGCAGTTTTCAGACAGCTAATATGGATGATTCATAGATGAAATTCAGTATTATCGGCCAAGTTATTTTAAATTATTTAGTGAACGATTTGGTCGTATCTATTTTGAATTATGCCTTTCGTTAATTTTATAACTTATAAATAGTCGTATTCATTATATTCTTAAATTGTAAAACATCTATATTGCTCATTTTAAAAATAAATTTATTTAAAAAGGGGAAATATCACAGATTAAATAGTAAATAATATTGAAACACGTTGTTATTATACATTAAGTACACTGTGAACCTTTTTAGAAACTTAATAATAATGGTAAACAGTCTTCTGCACAATAGTAATATTGTATATTTATTTAACTAAATATGTTACTTAAATGGGTAGCATGATGTTATTCCATAAATATAATGAGTTATTTTAATGTATTTATATTCACGTTCGCATTAATTACATATTTTTACTTATTTAAAACCTTTAAATAAATAATTATTCCGTACATTTTTGTAGATATAAATTCACTTTCTGGCTTATACTTATGACATTATTATTTTCTTAATACTTCATTATACATTGCATAATACTTTAATATCCTTCCATTCTTAATACTTTTTAATATTGAATTTTAATTCACTTCCTTCAAATTCAATATTTTATAAATATCTCATACTATCTACAACATGGGTATTTTGTGCATGCCGACAACAATTGGCCTATGACATATATATAGCTTTAATGAACTCCACGTCTATGACGCCAGAGAGTAGTATATACCGTCTTCAACAACTGATTCCCTCACAGATCCGTAATCTCCAGCACCACCTGCACCACGAGGAGGGCAACCAACTCCAACTGCAGGACGCCTATCACACGGCGCGCTTCGGCCTCTGTCAGCGGGACTTCAATGCCAACACTCGCCAGGTGCAGGCAGTGGTCAACACAATGGACGACCGAGTCACTGACGCCATCGATATGGTGATGCCGGGGGGTACCAGGGTCTAGCCTGCCTCTTCACTTGTATCGCACCGGCAACAATGGATTGCGGGGGCTTACAGAATCAATATAAAGGGGGCGCTGAACAAGAAAATGAAGGAGGGCATCCTATTTTTTTATATTTAACAGTGGATTTGTGAACACTGCATAACGTTTCAGGTAACTACAACAATACAACCAACAATTTTCATATTACAAATAATTGCAATCAATTCTTATCTCATGGTAGATTGACAGGCATTTTTCTTGTGTTATAAAATGTATATTTTTGATGGTACATATGAGTCTATGTAACAACAGAAGGTAGCCAGAAGATGGAGCTTAAAATTAAAATAAAAGATTAAAACAGTAAAATTTATCTATCATCTGAAATGTTCGTCATTTTTAATAAAGTGTTTTTCTCATAATTTTAAAAATGCGCCCTTTAATATATTTTTGTAATTTTCTTCTTCAGCGACCAAGTATTCACTACTGATGAGGCTATATATGACTGCTGTGTATCCTATGTACCTACTAATACTCCTGTCACATATCCTTTTTAACTAATCGACTCATCTTTGTGTTTATTAAATTATTTTTATTCATACATTCATTTTGATTTTCCATGTGTTTAAATAACTTTCCTCCACCCTACAATTATAGATCTATGACTACTTTGTTAAATCAATATGGAACCTCAAGTTATTAAAAAAAAATTAATATATAAATATTATCATACACATCTTATATAAAAAGCGCGAGGGTAAACAAATATTTCATTTAAGTGGTAGCATAGTTTTAAGTATAAAGAATGACCTACTATAGACATTTTAAAGTTGTCTGCCATCAGAAGAAACAAAATTTTGATTATTTTTAGGTATAATATTTAAAATTATAATACTTGCTTAGGAATTCTATATAACTTTTTGTTACAATTTTTAAAATATATATTCCTGTGGCGCTTTCTACCTTGTGCATTTCTCATTTTATTTGTCAATGGTATTTGTTTTCATAAATTAAATTAACATTATATAGTCTCATTATTAATTAACTATTTTGATAACAGCATTAACATTTTTTATTATTTAAGCTACCGGGAATCGAACATAACATGACTTACGAAAAAACATAGGAAAACAATGAATTAGGGATACATCAGCCGAGAATATCTGTATTCACAGACAATCAGAAGACGGCATGATAGATAACATGATGAAATACAAAAATTAATTAATCTAAACTGACTAAAGAAAATATAACTACAATTGACAAAAAATCGTTAAATTAATATATTTATAAATAATTCATTGTATTGTAATATAAATCTTCAATTATATCTAAGTATAGATTATCCTTGTCTTTTGCCGCGTCTTCTGTCCTACACTGTTACAAACAAAAAAAGAAGTAAATTTACTTGATATTTTACTGTTTATTGTAGTAAAATGACTATACCAATAATAATTATTGTACAATATTACAAAATTTTATGAAAAAAAGTAGAAATTACTATTGGACTTTGTATTTAAATAAAAATTATTTTTGGAGGTAATTTTACTATTTTCCAGTTTACAAGTATTAATAGTAATTTGACTAATATAATTAATATTTATAACTTTTAGAAAGATATTTGAATAATTTACTAGTTTATTTAATAAAATTACATTTGAATATATATATAGAGTATCGTGTTTGAACACAGCTTATTTATAGGTATGTATTATGTAGTATACATATTATATATCTATGTATGTACTATTATGATTCAAACCACATATATTTTAATATAACATATTTAAAAACAATTACCACTAATCTTTATATATAATTAAATTATAACAAGTGAAGTATGAAAACTCTTACTTTTAAAAGTGTTATTTAATTTATATCAAACTACCCACCATGACGATGATATTTGTATAATAATTCATATAACATAATCAGTATTAATCAATCAAAATGACACATAAACCAATGTGACCCTTATAAAATGTATTCTCTTAGAACTAGTTTAATCTAAATGATTGGACTTTCCTAACCTTTTTATAACCATTACAATATTGATCAACACATCAAAAGTCAACAATTTCAATAAAAGTTATCCCACTCGAAGAAAACATGAGTACCAACATAATCATTAGTATATGAGTAAATCATAAATAGATGAGTACCAACATAATCCATACTATAACATCGTTTGCAGCCTTGAGTTTTCAGCATTATAATATGATAATATATCGATGAAACTAAAATTTTAATAAAATGTATACTTTATTAAACAAATTATGTATATTTATATTGTATATATATATATTTATTATGTATATTATGTATATTATGCATGGTAACATGAACACATTATCATAGTTTCATTGATTGTTGTAACTAATCAATAAATTTGTTATTATAATAATTATTATTTTATTCATCTAAGTTATAATTTTTCATGTAAGCTATCATTAGAAATACGCATGAAAAGTATAAATGTTTATTATCTTCACTTTTCATACTCATTAGTCAGATTGTCTCTCTGTTAATGCCATTTAATTCGCTGTCCAATTCTACGTATTGTATATTAGGCTCTTTATTTGGTGAACATTTTTGCTCGCTCCGCAGCCAATTATATTGTATATTAATGAAATATCTAATAATATATTTTTTTAAAATTAATGTAACGAAAAGTACTTTTTATATGTATTGCTAAGGCATGTATGTGATAATGATTAAAATTATTTTGTAGTTATATTGCTTCTACATAATGCAACTATATTTTAGTTATAATACAATTACATTATAGAAAAATTTAAATTCTATATTTGATAAATGTTATATTTTGCTATGCGAAAGGGGAACACAAATATTTTCTCTCGAAATTGATTTATAAAGTAAAAGTAAACTATAACATCCCATCGTGTTAAAAATATGCATATTGGTTTATTGGGATTCGCAGATCAATTTCAGCCCAGTAAATTGTGTCTTTCCAATACAACCGTTTTTATATAATATATTTAGAAGTTAAAATATTTACAATTGTTTACCCATATAATAACCTTTTTTTATCCTCTATTTTTCTGAACCGATATAAGTTTATTATTATAAATATATATATAAATATTCCATTAAAAGGTGAAGAATATGTTATAAATATATATATATTTATATATTTTATTACAGCAGAATTTTAATAATGTAGCTGTATACATTTTAGAAGTTATAATTAGCGCTTATAATATACTGCCAAACTGATTATATTATGCAGAAGCACAGTATTGAAGTAATTAATAATATAATGCTATTCATATTACTGTAGGTATTAATATATGTAGTTAACACCATACATTAAATAATATCCACGCTAAGCAGTTTGTGCTTATTAAATTAATAATTATTTATATATAGGCTAATGTGTATTTTTAATTTCAAGAATTTCGAAACAACATATTTCGTTAAGCTTATATCGAAAGCGTAAGATAACATATTTTAAATAAGTTTATAATAATATATCCTACGTATTTTAATTAAGGAAAGCACGTTAAACCATATAAGTAAATAAGTGGGGAAGTAGCAACAAGTATGATGTTATGTTTCCTATAAATAAATAATAGTATAATTCAATATTTAAAAATAGCTATTGCATTTATGCATATAATGTTATCGTTTTTGTCAATTTTTATTAAAATATATATACCTATAAGGTAAATTTTACATAAACCGTTATTTGCGACTGAGTTATATTTAGCTTTTTTATTCATTTTTTACATAAAACAAAATCTTACACCAAAATTTGAACAATGTACGTTACATTATATATATATGTTACAAACCTAATCTGTTTATTAAATATTTAGACTGAATTAATATATAAAAACATGTTTAAGATATGTACGCATATGATAATTTCTGTCAATTTTGTTGACATCTTTGTAAAATTTACACAGAGAAAAATATTATTATTAATAATTATACATAATTATTACTCAACAAATTCCAGAAGCATTATCCAAATGATAAACTCTTAAGTCTATAACTCGTATAACTCGTATAACTCGTAAAAAACTTAATCTAAAATTCGATTAAAAAATAAATTTATTAAATAATTTAAAACTTAATAACTTTGTTTTGTATTAATATTGCTCCATAAATAGAAATAAAAATATAAATATTCTGTTATAAATTGCGAGAACGGTGTAAGAAATATTGTGAGTTTTAATATACCATTTCCAGAATTTTATGTTACTACAGTAACTACCGCGAAATATAAAATTTTCGGTAATATTTTACGCGCAGTGTTCAAGATTTTAAGATGATTGTTTGTAGTTGCTGTTCGAATTTGGTTATATTATTATATATTTGTTTTTATCACTATTAATAAATAATGTATAGTCATTTCAATAAATCATATAAATATTTCACACTTTTTTGCCATCAGTCACAGTGTCAGTGACAGTGTTAAAGATATAGTGAAACTTTAAAACTATTCATATTTAGATAATGAACATTGTTAGACTTAGTTCAGGCCCGTACCCAGGGGAGGTCGAGAGGGTCAAATGACCACCTCTTGAAAACTAAAAGAGGCAAAAATGTGGGGGTACAAATTTGTTCTGAGTATTTTTATTATGCTTTTGTGTTTCAGAGTATTTCAATTTTAAAAATTTAATTTTATCATGATTCACATATCTTAAATCTATGGAATTTCAGAGTTTTAATTTATATATATTTATAAGTTTAAAATTGTATATATAGGAAACTGGCAGACAGAAAGAACTCTATGAAGGCTAGTGTCTGTGTTTTCTAAATTGTAACATTGGCTGTTTCTGTTGATATTTTATAACATATTTACCAATTAACTTTTGATTTTTTGTTTTATCATTGTTATACATATTTGAATAAGGAATGAAATGAGTGAGGCACACAAATTCTGAAATGGTCCCCCCTTAGAAAAATCTGGTTATGCCTATGGGCCTGTAAGTTTATATAGACTAGTCCATATAATACTGTAAATAATTATTTATTTCCATATTTAAATAAAAATCACTATGCCTATATAGTGTATATTTCAGCTTATTATATTTAAATTATATTATAAATATATGCATTTATTTCTTGACTAAATACAAAAATAAATTAAACTAAGATTGTCACTAAATGTTGGTTTTTAAGGAATTGTTGTAAGTATACATATATACAGCCCCAGCCAATGAAAATGCTGTATATATAATTTACTATATATTTTTTTGTATTTTGAGTACTAAACATTATTGTAAATTGTTATTTACAATTTAATTGTATATTTTGCATCAATTTAATATGACCTTCTATGAGAAGGAAGAAATTATTTAAAATTTGACATAAAATGATCATATAA
>JAUZND010052953.1:0-19204 GCA_034780555.1 Coelogynopora nodosa | reverse complement strand
ATTACTTTGTAACTAGGCGTTTCATGACTTTTCATGAATAATTATGATGCGGGCACTGACTTTACTGCAAGAAAAAAATTATTTTGCATTCCAGAGCTAGTATCAAATCTACAACTAACTACGTCATGGGTACTGGCATACCCATAATGTCACAGATCAAGGTAGTGTAAGTAAGACACACGCACACTATAAATATAACAACAGCAGCCTGCAGAATATCTCTACCTTTCTCTTACCTTGTTCTCTTTGCTAATAATATTACAATCGATTAGTGGGACAGACAGACAGACACACACACACTAACAACAGCAGCCTGCAGAATATATCTACCTTTCTCTTACCTTGTTCTCTTTGCTAATACTATTACAATCGATGAGTGGGATAGACAGACACACACACACTAACAACAGCAGCCTGCAGAATATCTTATTTCGCATAGTGTTTCTGGTACAGATCAAGGCTCAACGACATAGACCTTGTCTATTCACGGCAGAAGAAGCAGCCGCTATGATTGTCGACTCAGACGATCCAGACGATGACGATGAGGACTATCAGCTGCCAGTAGAAGCTGTAGTTGCTGAAACTTCTTCAGACGCAGAGGACGAGGAAGTGGACGATAATGACCATGAAACTGCAGATGGCCAGGGTCCATTGATTACAGCTCCTTCAGGCAAGCAATGGAGAATAATCGCTGTCAACAACAACAACGCACCTGGCAGAGCTCCTCAGCGAAATATCCTGCAGCACAATCCAGGTTTCATTCCTGCCCTAAATCCCCAATCTCCGGAGGACTCATTCAAAGTTTTCATCGAACACATAATCCCTGATTTAGTTCGATACACTAATCTCGAAGCTCGACGAGTATCTGTAAACTCAGCGTGGTTCCGAGACAATTGGATTGACTGTGATGAAATTGAACTGTTACGCATTCATCGGATTACATATTCTGTGTGGCGCCTACAAGGCTCATTACCGCAGCATCGCAGAGCTTTTTCAAGAGCGCGATGGCATTCCTCCAACATATGCACCAATGTCCAAGCAGCGCTTCGAAATGATTCAGAGAGTCTTTCGTTGTGACGACCGAATGCGACGGAATTGCGATGACGCCTTTTCCCCCATTCGAGAAGTTTGGATCTCTGTAATCTCTAGATTCAAGAGCGTATACAAGCCATCTTCTAACCTAACGATCGATGAGCAGCTAGTTGAGTTCCACGGGAGAGTAAAATTTCGGCAGTACATCCCTACAAAGCCAGGGAAGTATGGCATGAAGATAATCTGGCTAGTAGACAATGACAACACTTATGCGCTCAATGGCGTTGTATGCATAGGTGCAGGAACATTCCCCGACCCAGAATTCAACCAGTTTGATCTCTCTTCCAAATGCACACTGACTCTCGCTAAGCCTTTTTTTGGCAGTGGTGTGAACATCACGATGGATAACTGGTTTACCAGCTCTCCTCTGCTCACCAATCTTGAAGAGAAAATAATCACAGGTGTTGGCACGGTGCGCCACAATCGCAGAGACATTCCTGCCATCGCCAAGAGTGGAGCTGGGAGAGATCATCGGTCAGCTGTGTACTATCAGAGTGGTTCCCAAACCCTCGTTTCATTCATAGACCGAAAAAAGAATAAACCCGTATTGCTTCTCAGCACACTCCATCGCAATGGTGTACAGGGAGAGAACAAGCCCGAGATTGTTGAGTTCTACAATGCTACCAAATTAGGAGTGGACAACCTAGACCACCTCGTACGATTTTATTCTTGTAAGCGCCGTACTCGCAGATGGCCCTATTCCATGTGGATGAACCTCATCGACATCATTGGTGTCAATGCCTACATCCTATTCAATGATCGCTCAGAGGCTGCCATGCCAAGATACAATTTCCTGAAAGAGCTATCACACCAATTGATCATACCTCGAATGAACAGACGAAGAGCTGATGATCCAAGACTGAACTCCAAAGTGTTGAGAGCTATTCAATTGTTTGCACCGGAGGCCAATCACCCACCACCTCCACCACTTGCAGCCGCTAATCGCAAGAGGAAACGATGTCAACTGTGTCCGGGGCGTCTAGACAAGAAGACGGATGTGCAGAGTCGATCGTGTTTGAATTAGCTATGCCTGGCGCATCGCATTTCCGTTTGTGCTGATTGCCTAAATTTATTTGCATTTACTTTGTACGAATTATTCAACATTTTCAGTAACATTTCTAAATTGAAAAGTATACTACTAATACAATATTGTCTTCATTGATTTTTATTGACTTATTTCTACAGATTATCCAATAAATTATATTTTATGTCTAACATTTATGATTTATCCATGCATTTACTTAATTCTACGAATTATTCAATATTTTCAGTAACATTTCTAAATTGAAAAGTATACTACTAATACAATATTGTCTTTATTGATTTTCATTGACTTATTTCTACAAATTATCCAATAAATTATATTTTATGTCTAACATTTTTTAAATATTATTTATCCATGCAAGTAAAATGAATATTATTAATGCAATATGCACTAGTAAAACTTGTTTACTTATGTATCGCTTGTATTATTCTGGTATGGGTATGCAGGTCCACGACGTAATTTACTCTCTTTTTTTCAGGACGTAGATTAAACGTTAAAATACATTTTATAGCTTTCTTTGCTAGGCGCCTCGCCATATGTCCCCGGTAATTGTTTCAATTTTTTTTAGTAGTGAATCTTGTGTCAATTACTAGCCCTGGAGAGCTGTAAAAACTGAGTAGCACCAAATTGTTTTGAGCCAGTGTTAAAGATCCTCAGCAAAATGTTTCCCATTGTCCATGCCCAAAACCTGAGACACTCACTCCATCACAAAAAAGCACCTGAGAGAAGTCTGACTTAGTAAACTGAGAATTTGCAGATGTCATGAAAAAACCTCTGTGAATTTGCTAAGGTGTAGTATTTGCTTGGAAATGGACCGCAGTAGTCTGCATGTAGTGTACCCATTTCATTGATATATTGGCAATTCCATATAGATATGGAAATGCTCATGTATTCCGGATTGCATGGTTCCATGGCTTGACCACATTGTCACATTCTCTCACATAGTTAACTTGATGATGTCTTGGTTGATTGATGGCCACCAGCAGATTAGGTTGGCTAAATACTTCATTTTGTCCCTCCCCAAGTGTCTGCTGTTGAGATGATGATGAAGGATCTCTTGACAAGATGGAGAGATGACCATGACCTCGTTTGTGCAGTAATGCCCCATCCAGAATTGTTGATAACACATCCCAGTTTGTGTAGATGACCAGAAACCTCTTCTTTACCATAATGTACCAACCCATTATGAAGAGCAAATAAAACCAATATTTAACAAAACTGCTTTGCAATTATGAATAACGTTTTGTTAAACCGTAAATTTATATTGAAATAACAGATTTCTTTGTGTTCGTTATTGTGCATACAATTACCCGTTAAATTTGTTATTTACCTGGAAATCGGTTAACTTTTCATTCACCTAGTATTTTTAATTTAATGAAAACTGATATATCACTGATATTTCAAACTTTCTTTAACAGCATCATTTGAAGCTGATAATGTAGATTCTGCATATGATACTGTTTTTCAGCCAAACTTTTTACAATTCGACAACCAACACCTCAAGATTCTGTTGAAAAAGAACTTCTTCAAAAATGGTGGTCACAGTACAGAATGGAAATGGCATCTATTTTGTGAGTTCGTTTTGACATTGTTTATTTTCCAAGTTTGCAAAAGTACAACAGGTTTACTATACAATATAATTAGAGGATGTATTTAATATTTATTTATTAAAACATCAATTTAACAAGTATATTATTGGTATCCCCCCTCCAAGTGACCTCTACAAGTATCAATACACCGAGTTAGAACGCGCCAAGCAAGAGGCCGAAAAGCGGGACGATATTGCCGATCACAAGATGAAGATGGCAGTCAATGACGAGTGGAACGCGACTACGAGCATTGCACGCGAAAAGAACATGCGGGAAGTATTTGAGAGGACTGTTGCAGCCCGTGTTAATGCTCAGACGAGTCATGAGGAGAGGCTGGCTGCCAGAGTGGCGAAGATGCAGACTAAACTGCAGCATGATATGGTACGTTGATAATGTTTTTGCAGCCTACTGATCAGATAAAAATGAATCAATATTGTTTTAACTTTTGCTTTAAGAAATCATAGTCAATGGCTAATTAAATTATGTTGACTTTTGATTCCGTTTTTATGTTTCGCGTTTTTATAAAATACATTAACTTAAATTATTTACCGTCCCAGGTAAACGATATTTACAATTCATAGAAGTCGTTGGTTTTTATTGTATTTTCTTATGTTAGATTCCATTGTAATATTTAAATTAACGTGATATTATGCGAATTGTTTTAATCGAATTTATGTTATAATCATTCGTGAAATTGTATGTGGCAAACTTTTGGGGCTTATATTTGTGTTTTTTAGTAACCGACTTGACTTTTAAGCATTTGACGTTCCTTTCGTAATATTTCGAATGCTACACCCTGAACTTCGTTTGACAAAAAGTAAAATTTGTCACAGTTATAAGTAGTATAGAAATAGTGCTTCTAGGACAAAGTCCCAATCAAACCAAAACTGCCCTCATCACATTAGGAAAATAATTTTCGAACCACCTTTTTAAAAAAAATGTCAGCTAATTAGAATCGAGTATTTGTTTTTGGTTGCTATGGCTTCTTATTGGTCTATGTAAATAAGGTCAACGTAATTTTCAATTAATTTAAGGTCACATGCATTCGATTTGCCTACTTAGATCTTGATGGCCGGTACTTTAATGTTAGAAATCAATCATTGAAGTATATTTATGGATTTTTTTCTATTACATTGCATTACGGCCATATATTGACCGATCAGGTGATTTCAAGGGGATTCTGACTCAAGTTTGATTTTTGTACTTATAAATCGATGAGAGGTACTATACTAGTAGTAATCGATTAGTCATGCTAATTGGTAGAAGACTCATTAAGCATAATTGGAGATATCATTGACTAAACATCCCTTGAAAGAATGTTGCGACATTTGACGCGATTCAAACTTTCAAATATAGGCTGAATACATGGAAGCAAACAGCTTTTCTATATTTTATTAAAAAACAAAAAATGTTTTAGGAATATCCACAGTACATAATAAAAAATAATCAATTGGAAAAGTAAAATTTTCAAGTACAACATATGCAGTGTATACAATAATAAATTCTACAGGAATCGATAGGACTTTATCGCAAGTACAATTGGTGGACCTGATAACAAAATGTTTTAGTCTTCGTATTTGACAATGTTATCGTATAGGTGAATCCTTTGGTTTTAAAATTTACTTCCCCTAATTATATAGATTTATATGTATACAAATTCTGTTGCGCCCCATTTAAGATGTTTTGGTAATTTCTATATTTAATATTTCCATTTGTGATTTAATTATTCAGAAGCCAATAATCCAACATAACCTTTGGAATTTGAACTCAGGCTGTCTGTGTTTACCTAATTATGAGTGTTTCGTCATTTCCGTTTATAAATTAACTTATATTTTATAATTTAAAGTAGTTCTGATGGAAGAGCGGATTTCGGTATTATTTAATATAAATTTTAATGTCATTTTTTTAGACACATCGGAGCTATCAACATTAATTAAGGAAATCAAAATTAGGTACATTTGCTGTGACTTTCAACATTGTAGAAAAAGGTGATAATTAAAACGAATTCGAAGAAAATACTCCATCAAAACCGACTAGTCTGCGGTTCTGCGGCTTTTGACAACAGATTACTATATTAATAAATGGCAAGCAGGTAGCTGTTGTCCTAAACAGGTAGTTGCGATGGCGCGTGTGTAGATGTTCAGGAAGCAGCATACAACAATGTGTAAAGATTTCTCAATAATATATTAGTCTTTTAAAGTCACTATGGATATACAATTCAATATTGATAGACCCAAAACATCTCTTCGCATTTTGCCCTATTTTAAAATTCTGAAATCCACCATGAATGTTAATCAAATTGGAATTATTAGAACATCTGTGCATATGGGATTACGGTTAATTTGTTGTTATTATATGTATAAGAAAGAAAACAAGATTCCCTTACGACAGGTTACTATACTGGATAAAGAAAAACTACTGAATAGGTTTTTTTCGGTGAGCAGCCAAACGTATATAGGTTCTGGATGCAACAGTTCTATGTTTATATAATATGTACTTAATAAACATAATAAATGATTTAATATTTTTGAAATTGTCTTTATAATAATATATAAATATTAGAAAATTTAATAAATAAAAATAAAATAATTTAAACAGTATAGTTTAACATAGTAAAACTGATACATATAAAAGTATATAGTACAGTTTGAAAAATTTTAATTGATATTTAGTTTATTATAGTCTATTTAATTAACAACAAGTAGATCAGGCAGGATATAATCTGTCACTGCTTTGGAGAAATGAAATTGTAATATCTGTATCTAAGATATATCGATATAATAATTAGGAGTCTCGTTAGCAAGGTGTATTTAGTCAGTTTTCGTTACAGGAGGGGCCAGCTAGGGTTTTCTTGACTCTCTATATACTGATCAAACGTCTTTGATACGGAATTCCTATATCTATAGAATGATACAAGGAAGCAAGTGTAGAAGGGGAACGATGTGTGCTCATTGGCCATACATAGCAGAAAAAACATAGGTGCCGCATAGAAACATAACGTTAACATTGTTGCCTATACATGAGATATCTTGTTCGGAACTGTTTTTCGTTGTAATGTTCCATGTGATCTTGGAAAATACAATTTTGATAATATGTTTTACCCAGGGCAGTTCATTATAATCATTAATGAAGTCGATAGATGTTTTCGCCATTATTAAACACATTAGCGAGATACTCAAAATAGTGCAACGTGAAAATAACTATTAGTCGGTATAGTAATATTAAAGAGCCTAATAAAAAACTAGGACCGAAGTTTTTATTACCCAATATCCGAGTTGTTTCTATAACTTGAAATTATTCATTGTTCACAATTAATGCAGTAATTTAAAACATGTTCAAGTAGCTAATAGTGTTGATAACACGAATATGGTAAACTAAATGTGTATATCTTTCTAGTAGTTGTATTACGAGTAAAAACAGAATGCCTTAAAAGAGAAAAAACCTTGTCCTTTGCCAAGTCATAAAATACCAAGTGGTCAAGTCGAAAATCGGCAATATTTCATTAGATTTATTTTTAGAAAAAAACGCGACTTGCTTCTGTCTATTAAAAAAACCTCTGGTGCGGTTTTTTACTTGAGTTTTTTTAAATAAATTTCGACTCGTTTTGATCTACTTAGCCAAAAAACCTCAGTCGAAGTTTTTCACCTCGGGTTGAGTCGTAACTTGCTTCAATCTACTGGCTGAAATTGTTTGTTTCCTATGCTGAAGGTATCCTTACTATTGCCCTCACTCTATGACATGCAGTTTCTTCACCAAATTTCAGGAGGCTCTCAAATCGATGATCACGGAAGAAAACATTGATGAAAAAATCGAGGAGATCCTCTGCTCGGATATTGTCAGTTACAATTTCTCCCTCCATCCCGACGGCACCACTAACCGCAGTTCTGCCGATGTTCCCCTTGGAAGGGGCCCCCCAAGTGGTGGGGAACAGAGCTCCGTGTCGCAAAGAGGGATCACTAAGAGTGATAAGGAGTTGTCTGTTGAGGTCTAGAAAATGGTTTATTCATCGGACTATGTAACAGGTTATAAACGACAGTTTTCATTTCCCAAGTTTATTTCCAATTAAGTTTAAATTAAATCTAAAATAACTATCATTTTATTTAGATGTGAGTTTTTCAAATAAACATAGTTTTTAAATGTATGTATGCATTTGTTTTTTTCATTGCAATGTACATTTTGTTGTAGGACTTATATAATTAGAACCTGTTAGTATAGTATATGTATTAAATGTTGTTATAGAATAACTGTAATACTACAACTTTGTAGCTTATAAAATCTGTTGCCGTACCAGTGCAGTGCTTGAATTAGACATGATTTTTATAGAAATTTGTTTACCTTGTAATGTCATTATTATACGAAGCTTTTTAAATGAGAATGTTACCTTATCAGATAGGTTATTATATGAGTATGTACATTTGTATTGCGTACTAAAAGGACCAAATCGATATAAAACTTTATATATTAGATATTTCATGAAGTCAGATAAAAAATAGGCAACAGTGTGACTATTTTTATTTCACATTCGAAGATAAAAACAACGATCTATATGGTCATGTTACTTGGTGTACTGCTAACCTATATGTTCAAGAAAATACATATTCATATTTATTAAGTACAAGAAAAATGCAGTACGTTCTAATATAAATATTTATATCATAAAATATTTACGTCATGATTATTACAATTTTTTACAGATATTTATGCTTTTATTGAACATTATCATAATTAGATTGCAGTATAATTATTAATCAATTCCTGTTTTCCTTGGTTATCAGTTCATTTAATGAAAATATATTTATTATTAGACATGCCGTGTTATGTTGACCGGTCTAGACCATTATATATTATCTCAAAACATGTTATGTATTATGAATCTGCAACAAATATTTAGTTGAAATAGTTTATATGTGTATCATGTGTATATATACTTCTTGTTGTGGATTAATATGCATAAAATTTTATATTCTCTACCATTTTGTAAATTAAATATAATCTGTACATTTATCTTTTTTCTGCTTTTTTCAAAAAGTAGAGTAAAATAAATATAATCATTGCCTCGCTTTCGACTCGATGGAGTTTACCAGTGCATGCTAGTTTATAGCATTTAAACACGCAGCTCTCTACATGTGCAATACTAGTAAATCGTTTTATTCGAGGTCCTTTATTTAGCCTATGCTACATTACTGTGATTTGATATTATTTTTTGGTAACTTTTGGTTATTAATATTTGAAATACGTATTTTTTATATATTGGAACATTAGAGAAAAATCGAAACAAAAGTATGAAGTAGAGAAGGGAATGTCATGTTGTTTTTTAACCCGTCTTCTAAAATATAATTTTAATAGCTTGAATGACCAAATTTCACAATTTTGTATGCATTAGAGAAGGGAATGTCATGTTGTTTAACCTGTCTATATAAATCATCGGATTGGATAAGTTCCATAATTCTAGTTATTCTAATATTGAAAGAAATTATGACAGTAACCTATATAACATAATAGGTGTAAATTGTCATTGATTTAAATAACTGGTTTATCTCAGCTACTTTTCTGTATGTGATTTTTTAGTTTCAATGTCAATGAAATTTCTATAATTTTATTGAATGACCAAATTTCACAATTTTGGCAAATTATCTTAATATGTTTACAATGTATTTTTTATAATACCATACATTTTAATGTACTAATTAATCTACTACTAGTAGAGCGGTAGCCTTAAGTGGTAGAGCTCCTGCCTTCAAACCCGAAGGTAGCAAGTTCAAACCCCGGTACGTACTCCTGGCTTTAACAAACTGAATTGCGCTGTAGCATTGAGATATTTATCTATTGATTAGTTTAAGCCAATGGCGACTAATTAATTAAGAATATATATATATATCCCGGCAAAGCGTGAATCGCCATCTACCCTTGATATGTATATGTTGTATTAAAATATTATCTAAGATATGTTGAATATTATGCCTTTATTTATAGTAAGTTGCCCCTAAACTAATAATCTGAATCAGCAAGAAACTAAAATTCTGTAAGTGCACATATATTCAGAAGTGCTTTGAGTACAAAATCATAATGGGAAGTGAAAAAATTGTATCATTTTACCTTCTACTATTGACCAATGTTGGTAGGTTATGTCTGTTTACAATCATGTGCAATTGAATAGGCTAGAATTATATTTAGCCACCTTTAATACAAAAAAATATTTATACTACAAAATAAGGTATATTTTTGCTAATAATAATTAAAGATCTATTTAAAATATACTTTCAATTATTGCGTTGGGTGATAAATTTAGTGAGCTTTGGATATTAAATAAAAAATTGATAGAGTACGAAGAATAACGTGACTGACAAAACATTTTATTTATTAGTGACTCCTCTTGGCGCAATATAGAATGGTATCCCTCTTATTTTGAAGATATAATGATATTATCCAAATTGAAATAATACACGTTATACTTTACTAACAGCCTACATATAGTTTCGCTACGGATACGGGATACACACGTTTAAAAAAAGAATAAATCAAACTGAAAATAAAATGTATATAATATAATATTCAGTAGCCAAATAAATTGCATCACCAATACGGTGACGTTTACAAAAAGTATAAACAAATGTACAATAAGAGAGATAAAATGATTCATAAATAAACTAAACAATTATGTCCTAATCATCTTAAGCGAAATTCACAAAAACGTTTTTACGGAAAAATTCACAATATTTACAACAATACACTACGATGTAGACAAACAAATAAGATATCGGCTAAAAATACTAAAATGCATTTGTCAAAAGATAGATGTCCGTGAATTAAATTAACTATACACAAATATATGTATCTTACACAATGGAATATGTAAACCGATGAATATTTAATTATGTCAAAAATATTTAACAAAAAGCCAAGCAATAGTTAAACAAATCTTGATAAATAAAATAATCTAAATAGGGATATAACAGTTTTTAAATATAAGTACTATTAATTAAATTAGCATTGAAACAAATAAATATAATAAAACAAAACTATATACATATACACTACTGCATTATTGGATAGGAGGCAACATGATTGCATAATAAAGTATTGAAAAAATCTTTAAATAAAATTATTTATATATGATTATAAGATATTCTTTAAAACACGCGTGAGTGATGATCTACCATTTTAACAAAAAACAACAATAAGTTAATCAAATTAAATAAATCCGGGGCCGGTGAACTATAAGTAATAGTGGCACCACTGAAGACTGAAAGGCTACATGCCAGGACGAGGATAGAGAATGAGCCTAATTACAGTGATTGAACTATGAAGGAGGAGGTGATTTGTGTCACGTAATGCTCAGTCGTCACCAGGGAAGGAGTAGCCATAGGAATCGTCGGAGAAGTCGACTTCAATTGTCGAGGATGCTGAAGGTTCACTGCTAGTGCCAGCTGGTTCGATCATTTTCCTCACCCGAACCTGGAAACAGGAAAAGAACTGGAAACTGTAATTCTATATCGAGCCAGCAGACTCGATTACAAGGGTTTCTACGATGGAGGAGGCGGTAAATACAAGGAGGCAAGAATTTAGAACGACCGGCGCTGAAATATGTGTAACTATATAATGGTGTCTTTTTAATAGTAGGGATTGAAGCAAAAAATCTTCGAGAAGTATAGTTATTTAAAAACGGATTAACCCTTCGTCTGTAGACATACTTTATAGGGTTCGCTCCGTGGAGGGAGGGAGGGGTATTTTACGCTACCTAAAAAAAAAAAATTCCGATCATCCGAATGAGCTGACATTTTTTATACAGTTACAGGGTTCATAACAGTTTGTAAAAATCGTCATCATGACATATACCCTGACATTTTAAAATTTCCCAGACATACACCCTGACATTTAAAAATTGAAAAACGAACTTAATTTTAAAAATTAATAGTTATATTTATGAGTTGTGTGCGAATATTACAAAAACATACACTGTACGAGTAAATAATATAAATGCAGTTGACTCTTATTAATGAACTTAGTAGAACAGGGGCGTGGCTGCCAAGAAGGTAAGTAAGACTTAAGTCAAAGATTGAACTTAGCTCAGTTAGTATATCTTTTGGTTAAATGTAAGATTTTTATATTTAAGATTAGATTTTTAAAAGTAGTTTATTTAACTTCGGTACTCACTAGATTAGAACTGTCATAAAAATTTGAAAATAATATAAAAATTTATAAGGTCTCAGTATTTTTTTAACAAGTTCAATCTTTGACTTCAGTCATACTTATCTACTTAAACAGGTTCCAGTAGTAAGTTATATAAATGTAATCCTATATAACATATACACCCCCAGTTATTAATAACGCCACCCCCTATTTTTTATTTAGTTTTTATAATAAAAATAAGTTTTTATAAAAAAGTACTTATAAATGTCTTGTATCAATCAACAAGTGGTGGCCTTGAAAAGGGCCGTTTTTGAGTTCTCAAAAAGGGAATGGGTGAAAAAAACGCCATTAGAGCCACCTCTAGCTACAATCACTTCTTTCGGTCTTCGAGGCATTGAATCAATGTTGTTCATCAGATCTTGAGGAATGTCATCCCATACTCGCTGAATGGCAGTCCAAAGACCATGAAAACCTTTAACAACCATGCCATCAATTTCCCGTTGGACGTGAGACCAGATTCTTAATTGGATTCAGGTCAGGAGATTGAGGGGGCCTAGGAATGGTATTGATATTGTTCGTTTGCAGAAAGTTGGTTGCCAGGTAAGTCCAGAGGGATAAAATGCTGTTGCAGTATATCAACATAAGCTTGGGAGTTGAGCCTTTCAAGAATCCGGGTCAGTGGACCATTAGACCTGCCATGAGCAGCATACAGAAAGAAGGCCTTATTGTGATATCAGCAGATGTCTTATTTTGCTAAAAGGCGAAGTCATTTAGGGGTATGTAAATATTGCCATGATACAGTTATAGTTATTGCATGTCTCAGTTAAAAAGGTGCATGACCAAAGTTGAGAAGTCCAACAAATTGCATAATATGGTTCACTATTAGTAGCTGATTAATTGATTAATTACATAGATGAGATTAAGCACATGGTTGAAGTTAAAAATATGAAAAATATAATGAACAAAACATATTTTAAGAACATAGTCAGGTTAATTAATCAGGATACATGTAATATGTAAATTAAATTCACAAATTATATATATTATGACAACAAAAAATAAAAAGCTGAAAAACTAAAAAAAACTATATAAAATAGGGAGCGCCGTTATTAGACTGGGTTAGTTTGTTTTTTATGACAGCTATCGCGCGAAGTGCGAAATTTTTTTATTCTCATAATATTCTCATTATTTAAATATAATACTGCATTGAATTTTTTAAATTACATCAAAATAAAATCTACCCTGACCTTTTAAAGGATTTTGAAATACCCTGACAAGTTATGAACCCTGAGTTACCTTCTAACGACTTGCTGAGCTGTTTTTTCAAAACAAAAATCATGTATTAACATTTTTATGGCATGATTACGCTATACGCTCCAGTTTGGGAAAACTAAGGGAAAAAACATATATGCATATATGTACTATTGATCAATGCAACCAATTAATTTCATAATTTTTGCACCTGATTCCAGATGACGAGATCTTGATAAGATTCTTGTAAAAATAAGCTATAATTAGTATAAATGCTAAGTTTAAGCTCCTAATATCATCGCCAAGTAAAAATAAAAAACAAGGGGGCGGGATATAAAATAGTTCAATAAAAAAAATTCCCTAGTACGATAAGATAACCATACCTGCTATATAATTCACCTTACCTATATATGCTATAACTTTTGATCAATGCTGGATATTTTTTGCATCTGATTCCACATCACGATATCTATAATAATTTAGTATATTTTTATCATTATCCTACTTATATAAATAAGTTATATTATAAGTAGTATAAATGCTATGAGTATTATTTTAAATTGTTAGTAATTTTAATAATTCATTTTATTATTCAAGTTAAATGTATAAATTTTACAATAAACTTTTTTTTTTATAAATACTGCAGGTTTTAGCTCCTAATATCATTGGCTAGCAAGAAAACCTAGGGCGGTGGTATAAAATAGTTTAATAATATAATTTTGTCTAGTATGTAAAAATATTCTAAAATATATATTTTTAGTTAAATGTATTTTAGCCATTGAGTAAAAAAAATCAGGGTCATACATTACATCGTTCACTCAATTATTTATTTGAAGAAAAATGGTATAGCTCCCCCCTTCCAACGGAGAATGGTTAAAAACACCTACTTTAGACAAGTAATTAATTTTCTGTCACTAGACATAATTTTATAATTATAAATAATCACAAATATTATGTTCTCAGAAAAATTCAGATCGAATACTACCCCGTAGAAATGATCATACAAAATAATGAAGCGAGAGTAAATTTAGGATATAAAATTAAACCACTTAGTTTTTATTTCAAATGCAGCCGATTCTTTGTTTGATTTTAAAAATGATATCATAGTCAAAAAGTAAACACGTGGTATTTCTTTATTTTATGATATAAATTATATTACGTATTTATTTTTTTAAATCAAAGATGTGCGTTTTATTCGTCAACAGAAAGCATTTTACAATTTTTTTAAATAAAATATGTCGGCATTAAAATGGAATAGATGAAAACATATGCAATTATAATATATAAAATATGCACATATAAATTAAATAACGAACGATAAAACTAACTTTTAATAAATACTTACATCAGGATCGCTTATCTTCCCGCAGTCCTAATGTATTTTCTTTTAAAGTTACTCTTATGGCTGTTTCCCCACATTTTTTACACCCCTAAATTACAATTACATATTTGACAGTTTTATGTAATACCAGAACAGGACATTTTATTTGAAAATTAATTTGAAAATTTTCCCAAACTAATTACAATATTTGTTTGACTTCCCATAAGTTAACCGAAACTACTATGAATATTGAAAATAACTCTTTCAAGATAACATTTCAAGAAAGTTCATCATAACTTCAATAACACAAAAACGTTGAAAAGCTGTTGAATCCCCCAAACCAGAAAGAGTTAAGAGACAAACAAAATGCAGCATTAAAAAATATTTTAGATGCTGTTAATGGTGCTACCTGCCCCATCCCGACCAATGGTAGATAGATTGACTCATTGTATTACCTGCCGACTGGCACTATTGTTAGATTGGCTCATCTGACGCGTCTCCTGTGGTGGAGGGTTAGAAACAAGAACCGCCTCCTGATGACCACTGGGATCGTCCAAGAGGACCACTTTAAACTCCTGTTTGGTTGTTCTGAAAGTTAGTAGAAGCACCACATCATATTACACAATTCATCCGTACGAATATTGTAAAACAAATCCTGGCAGTGTAGCTTCCTCGATAATAATTGAGGAAATGGATTGAATAATATAAACATGTTTAAATTAAAATCCAGATTGAAGGATCTTAACACATTAATCAGGAACCATTTAAATAAACTAATTTAAATTATAATGTTCAAATCGCTAGAGGGTTGTTAATATTGTTAATAGACGAATATACTTAAATACTACATTTATATATATAATTAGCAAATTTGTAATGGCCTTCCGTCTAAGTATCTAAAGTTAAAATTCTAATGTTAAAATCATTGAGTTACCGAGCAAAGTTATTAATAAATGTAATATAGTATCATTAAAATATTATATAGAAATTAAAACCTTAAAATAAACGGGGCAGCAATCTCCAATAATAGTATTTCTATTTTTTCATCATAACCGAATTCTTACTAATACTTACTATATCACAGGGTTTATATAATATTTTATATACCATTTTCGTAATTAATTAATTAATTGTAATTAATAAATAATCATTCAGTTAAAATATTTTATAATTATAAAACATTAAACGTTATGACATAATAGTATGAGTACCAAAAAATATTATTTGACTGATTCTAAGAATAATAAGTCTACAGTCACCGGACAACATAAAAAGTTTTAAAAATTCAACAAGAGACACGATAAGAGCAGACACAGGTTATTAACCTACCTGTTACGAACCGCCTGTAACACGGTGTTGAGATTCTGAATGGGCCTTTTGACCAGATTGACAGCGGCGGCGGAAGTGGGTGAAGAGGAGGCAGCCGCGGACAACAGATCAAAGCGAACCGACCGGGCGGTATGCTGCTGTTGGCTGACCCCCCCGGGACCGGTGTGCGAGGGGGAAGGTGGATGCCAGAAGGGGGCAGGACTGACACTCTTGCGCTCCTGGCGGGAGAGGTGCTTCTTCAGGGTGCTGTAGTACTTGCGGATGGCCTGTCGAGGACGCTGGTCGATCATATCCTGGGTGATCACCTGTAGGAAAGAATAAGACGAGGCGATATTATAAACACCACTTTAGACCAGACCGCTTTCACTTCAAACCCCTAAATACCCGTTCTGGCGGGATTTTATACTTGGTGACAATAATAAAATACATGTTTACGCTAGTATAAATAGATCGTATATAGTGATCGTAGTGTTTTCAAATATATCAATAAAACAGTCGACATTGCTATAAATATATACAATTTTACCAAAAAATTAGAGTAGAATAGAAAATTAGTTATGATTTGGAGATTTCTGTAAGGGTCGAATTGTTTCTAAATTCCAGTAAAACTGTAGCATTGTTAATAATTACTGATGGACAGCCACACAATCAAAATAATATCATGACTCTAATCTATTAATTTATTTCTTATTGATTTTTCATAAAATGACAGACCGAATAGAACTGAATAAGAAGTTCTTTCAATAAGTATGAAGTAGTAAATATGATTAAATATATCTTTCAATTTCACATAGTCTCAATTTACAATTACATCTGCGTATTCATAATTAATATTATATCAGTAGGATTCGCCTATATCAAACATTCGTCTATATCAAGGTTTTTCAAATGTCCCGAATTTTCTACTTATCTTTTATATGTTATTTGAGTTTGCCTATATCGAATTCGTCAATATCGAGAATTTGCCTATATCGAAGGTTATTTTTCCCCAGCCAGCTGTTTGTTCATCTATATTAAAGTTTGGGTTTTAAATGATTAAATCTAATTTTGTATCGATCAAGCACAGACAAGCGAATAATATTATTGATGCTTGAGGTATATGAGTCACAATGTACCTATGTAGATATCTTTCTACCCACTCATTAAATTTTTCTATTTAGGTATATGTTGTTGTAATATTCCCAGTAGTTACAGCCTGCAATATTAATTTATCTGTTAGTGCACTGTGCAGATACAAATTGCACACCCAATCAAAAGACATATAAGAATATTAATGTAAGAAATTAACTAAGAGGAAATAATTATAAACTAGATATTTACTGTATGACTTTGATCATTATAAAACTTATTTATCAACAGCATGTCAAAACGAAAGAATTGTACTCTCAAAGAGAAATATGAAATAAAAAAATCAAAAACGGGCATTTCTAAACAGAAGAATTATACCACTTACTACGCTCCTAGCTTATTGTAAAAGGGCTGATTACTTAATTGAGCAATATGAAATATTTGCATAATTAAAGCAATCTATTCTTTGCTATTTTACACGCAAATAGCTTATCTGACATTAAATACTTACTGACTGCTTTAATTATTATATTACTGTATAATATAGTTAAATCCTTATATGTGTGTTGTTATTACATATTTATGCATGAACAATTGATTTTTCTCATTAAAAAAGTAAAGTTTGCCTATATCGAATATTCGTCTATATCAAACTTTTTTTTCTGTTTTTCATATATCTTAAAAGATAGTCAACATTTAGAAAACATCCTGTAGAATAAATTTAAATCTGTTCATGGTAATTGTAATGTATTTGTAATGTAAAATATATATTAATTTATATGTAGGTTATTTATATTAATAATTTGCATTCAGTAAAATATATGCAATCAACTTATTTTATAAATATTATGCAATAAAACAACAATCTTTACCAAAAAAGATGTTCAGCATAACTATATTTCTATGAAATGTTTTCTTAGTGTTATAGAATATATATATTATTACATATTATATTTTACTCCACAAATGTCATTTATTGCTAAATTTATAATATATAATATACCACTATGATTGTAAAATTATTATTTAAATGTTTGTGTCTAATTTCATGCAGACATTGTCCACCCTAACCCACATAAACTAATCCTATATATTGCACATTTAACACCTTCACCAAGGATTAAGTTTTGACACTTATATGAAATCAGTTATAGATAACACTGTTGCACAATTTGTAAAGAGAAAAAGAAAGTGGCAAGCCAGCAATCCCTTTATTGGTCTAATAGTAATTATTGCTACAGTAATTAATTGACCTAATAATAAACCCTTATTCATACAGAGGGAAAATGAGTGATTTGTTAATGAACAAAATTAAAAACAATAATGACTATAATTATAAATCTTTTGACACACCAGAGAAAATTATATTATTGAACCATCTTATACTGGGGGTTTTCTTACTTGCCAATGTATATAATATTCAGAAATATCATTATTTACCGTGGTGTTATATATTTATAGGTAAAGGAGGTTAGCAGCAATGTGATAAACATTTACATGCCAACAGGGGTCATACAAGATTGATTATTGGAGGAGGTGCTAGCACTGATCAAACCCAATAATGTGAGTTTGACAAATCAGATGCACTCAATCAATAGACCTGCTGATCCAAGGGATCCACACAAATATAATGGGTGGATTCACTTATGTATGTTTTCTTTTAGAATTGTGTTCCATCCCCAATAGAGGATTTTAGGAATCCAGTGATATGATAAAAGTTGAATTGAGTATTGAAAAAAAAGCTTCGGCATTTCTGGTAAACTTATAAATTCATTCATGGAGTCATATATTTAATCAAGAAAAACAGGATATTGCCCACAAAAGAATTGGCTAACTCAAATGCAAAGTGTTAGCAATATCAAGCTGTCTATCAGCTGTGGCTAACTATGAAGAGACATTATCACAGAAATTTCCACAGGAATGGAGTGAATTATGTAAGTAAATCAATAAAGATCACCATTCACCAACTTTAAAATAAATTGAACAAATTCACAATTAAATCAAAATTATTTTATAAATTGAATAAAGCAAAAGAAAAAGGTATGGAATACACAAGCTATGTTAACAAAAATGTAGCAAGTAGATGCAGTATTACTAAAATGTGCTGTAAACTGTGATAAGCAGGGTAAACATTGTCTAATGAAGAACAACAAAAAATGATAAATTAAAGTATTTATAGTATATCAATAAAGCTAAAAAATAGTACTATGAAAGCCAATTATGAAAGAAGCATGAAGTGTGTAAAGTCAAATAACTCCTCTCTTGTGTAGATGATAAAATTCCCATTTGTAAGAAATGTTTTTAAGCCCTTGAAGTTCCATTACCTTTTCAAATTGTTCCATCAGTTTACATTAGTGCCTCATTTAATTAAAAGAAAAA
>JAUZND010052942.1:0-19209 GCA_034780555.1 Coelogynopora nodosa | reverse complement strand
GCGTAAAATTGAAATTTGAACTGATTATTTTGACTTATGAACTGACTATGTGGATATTTGTCTGGGAAAACCTATATTATTATACCTACGTAATGAATACGATATCCATCATCAACACTATATTCATTATAAATATTATATCCATATTGAGAACAAATAATAGTAATTTCTAGAGCTATTTTTTCTTTTTACTGCTTCCGCAAAGAAACACAAAGATACATGAAGAGACACAAATTTATGTTGAAAAATAAACATTAAAATATATATATATATTAATTAATTAAAACGTTAAGTTGTAATGGGGTATAAAACTATCCCACAAAACCAAACCATATTATATCAAACATTTATTTCAAAAATTGTAAACGTAAAGCATTTTTTTACATATTTATTCAATATTTTCAGATTGATATATAATCAAAGATGGAAAATTATCAACCTTCATATTTGATTGTTACAATTTCAGATACTATTAGCCTGTATAGTGTTCTTGTTTTAAGCCATTAATTCGTATAAGCAAAGCATTGTATCGATTATATTAACTGGATTAAAACTTAATATGCTTGTTCTATATATGCTGATGTACTTTAAATATATCAGAAAACTTAGTTCATTCGATATAACTTAGTCATGAATATTAGCTTTAATATTGCAAAATTTTTATAGTGGTATTGTTTACGAATTCAGCTGAGGTTTATACAAATTGAACAATGACAACAACCCATCATAAGCAGGTCAACTCCAAACATTACCAAGAACAGCAGCTCTTGATCGGCGACAATCAAAGTACACACAAAGTCACTCGAGCTCCCAAACTCTGCAGACGATCACAAACTCTTCCACTATTCGGCGGTGATCAGGGAGTAATCATCAACCCTAGCGATGAGGTAGAGGACATCGATGTGGACGAACTCAATGTTATCGCCAAAATGTCTGTAGTTCAGAAGGCTCGACTTCTTCTCAACCAAATTGGCAACGGCGGCGGTTCCGCGGAGCCTGCATCCGTCGAAAGCGAAAACAGCTGCACAGGCACACCGCGACGACCCTCGCTGACGGCAGAAGCGGCGAGTAACCAGTTTGAACTGCTCCAACTGCGAAAGGGTTTCCAGTCGATTGCTTCGACGGTGGTCGGTGGACTCCTGTTGGGCGGTCCGTTAGAGGGTGCCTCTCCAGAGTCGGACAACAGCAAAAAGGCGCTCCCCTCGGTTCAAGAACGGTTGAAACGTCTCGTGGATTCTTCATCGGTGGACAAGTGCGCGACTTGTGAGCCGGAGATCGATCTAGCAGAGGATAATGGTGATGAATTGACCGGGTAAGATATGTCGCATACTTAACTGGGTGAAACACATAGAAGTAATTGTTTGATACCAGGGGCGAATGAGGGGCGTTCGGGGATTTGAACCCCCCCTCCCCCATAACAGGCAAGAAAAAAGTTCTCTTTTAGATGTAAAGTTTTTATTTCTATTTATTTAAGTTCCCATTTAAAAAAATTGGAACAATTTGAATTCTGATTCCTAGATCCGTCCCTAGATACACAATTGTATATGATATATAATAATGAATTTTTTTAATATATAATAAATACTGTTGTCTCTTCTTACCACAAATTATAGGTCATACTCTAAATTTAGTTAACTAGTCTACCTTAATTTTTTTAATATAATAATAAATATACTTTAAAAACATTATGAACTAGGTGAATAAATGTTACCGTAGAAAAATAGTCTAAAGATGAACAATTTAATAAAGAGCTGTAAAATGTAGTCAAAAAATGATAAAACGGTTGTGTGATTTTTTCTTTTTGTTTTAAAAATCGTTCAATATTAATGAATATTTTTATAATCACGCATTTATGGCCTATTATAAAGTAAAACAAATTTTTTGTACATTTTCAATTTGTCAAAAACATAACATATTTAGAAGCAACTTATTTAACAGTGATTTAACAAAATTAAGATGTTTAAATGGATTTATATATGCTGGAAAAATAGTATTAAAATTATTGTTAGCACCACATTAAAAATATTAAATCACACGCAGTTTATTTTATTTATAATGTCATATTTACCATATTATCATATACTTTTTCTGCGTTTAAACTTTATCAATGACAGAATTGCTATTTAAACTAACATGATAATAATTCTTACCTCACATAACGCATAACATTTCTGTTGACCTTTACGAATATTATGGAATTTAATACAAGTATTTCTTCCAACAGAAACTTTGTACGATGTTTAAAGCTTTACCATTTGTGTCGATAGTGACCTCCTTCATCAAAACTAAAATATTTAAAATGCGATAGGTTTGATAGCTCTCTGACAAAATGATTTATTTCCACAAACTTTTTTTGAACAGCATGTGATAATGCATATTTATTCATGTTAAAGACATTCAACATTAAACCTACAAAGTTACTTTGAGGGACGCTATATTATAAAGAGGGATGGAGGAGGTGATAATTTAGACGAGTTCTGCTAATTTATAATTATCCCCAAAACGTAACTCAAGTAATCAACAGATGGTTGTTTTCGTAGCAATCATAGCCTCCAGAAGTATTATTTTTTTAAATAAGCAGTAGTAAAACATATAATTTATGAATCGTCTGTAATTATTTATTATTGAGGTTATTCAAAAATCAATTTATTTCCCTTAAAATTATAGAATTTATCAGTGGCGGATTTAAGGGGAGGGGGAAGGGATCCGGTCCCCCCATAGTTTTCTGTCGAACTTTCAAAAATTTCATGCAAACATCATACATACCTATTATCGTGTTATAGTGAATATTTGATATGAAATTTTTTATGAAATTATTTTATTAAATCTCTATTCTTGGTAATTATTACTTGGTTAATATTCTTGGAGCCTTATTTACGTGTTCTTGTAATTTTTTACAAGTATATTTATTTACTTTTAATCAATATTAATAATAAACCAATTTATTCTACCCTCACTATATTGATAGTCAATATGTATCCCTCTATTGTATCTTCGATTGTCAACTACAATATACTACAGCTACAATAAATACTTTTTAACACTATTATGGAATAATATTTATTTCATTAATTTTGTGTGAATTTATACGCTATAAAATATTAGCTGCCCCCCCTCCAAGAAATCCGGGATCCGCCACTGTTTATAGTTAGAGTGAACAACACAAAATCCAAAAGTTAATATAATTGTATTATATTTGCTGATATATTGTCGTGATGCATGACTTTCTCCCCGCTGATACACGACTGTTATTCAGATGATACATGACTTTCTCGTAGCTGATAAACGACATTGTCACAACTAATACATTCTCTCACCTAATACATGTGCGTTTTACTATATAATGTTAAACGATTTTCTCCTAGCTGATACACGGCTCTCTTACAGCTAATGCACGTATTTCTAAAAATAAATACACACATTTTTCGCAACAAATAAACAACATTCTCACAGCTGATACACGATTTTCTCAAACATTATGTATGACTCTTTTGCGGCTGATACACAACTTTCTCACAGCTAATACAATATATCCATATTTCTAACAAATAATGGACGACTTTCTAGTAGATGATACGCAAATTTCTCAGAGCAAATTTCTCTAATTTCTCCTATTAATTTAAGTTATGCTATTTGCAGTGCTTTTAATGCAACTTTAATAACGATGACAATGCGAAATAAGATAATATTTTCAAATTTTTTATAATTTATTTTATACACTAAAGATAGATTTAACGCGTTGGATGTGTTCGTATTTTAATTTATTCTGACTCCTAATTTGTGTACCTTGGCTTTAAGCTTGTTATGAACACACGAAGTAAAATTGTCATCATATATTTTTAAATCTGTGTCCCCAATGAAAGACGCTGAGTGCAAAATTATTCTTACTTTGTAAGGAAATTCTGTAAGGAAAATCCGGTTCAACAATTCAGAGATCGCAAAAGCGTTTTTTAGCATTTATTATTTGAAATTGAATATTATCCTGATAGTACGTTTATGTATGACTTAAAGTCATTCATGTTGTCAAATTCTAATAATAATTTCACATCCACACGAAATTTTTTTTTAACATATATCGTTGTACATATAGACACGCAAATATATATGTATCTGTATTCACAAAAAGATTATTCTGATTAGAAGTATAATATATTATTGCATGAAACAAAAATAACACATGATCATGTAAGCTGTATACATAGATTAATGTTGATTAAATATACATATAGTAGAACTATCCCTAGATAGAAATACAACTGAAATAAATTATTTTGAAAAAATATAACGATTTGTATAGATGTTAAAAATAATACCATTTTAAGGATATGAAAATAATTTACATAATTTATAAAAAAATAATAATTAAAATTAAAATGATATATCTATTTATTTAAATAATTTAATTATATTTTATTTACTTTATTTATTAATACAATCTTCATTATAATTGTTAGTAATCGTAGACTTTGACCTGGAATCGAAACTGGTTTAGATATCGATGTCAAATTAATTGTTTAAATATTATCCTCACTAATCAAATTTCTCATAACTCATTATACGTTCATTATAGTTCATTATACGCTGAATATTATAACATTATTATTATATTATTATTATTATTATTATTATTATTATTATTATTATTATTATACATTATTATATGTATTTCGAACTTTAATTAGTGAAATTACAATAAAAACTGATTACGGCACCATGTTATTATTCCAATGAAATAGTTATGTGAAAAACTTATTAGTAGTATTATACTAACTGTTTCAAGCGTCTACATATTAAAAACATAGAAGTTATTGCCTACACGATAAGTAATACTAACACGATAAGTAATACTAACACGATAAGTAATATTAACACGATAAGTTAATTATTGAATGATAGTTTACAGCATATTTATATAGAATAAAGTATTTCCTAGTTATGATTTGTACATATAGTGTTTATTTACTGTTTCTTAGCGTATAATGAACTAGTAGTTACGAATAATTTAATTAATAAAGACACATAACCAGAAGATTTTCATAGATATAATAGCCGTACACTCCTATTTTACTGTGTAAAATAATTGTAATATTATTACTATTTAAATATTAATATAGTTATATGCTTTCACATTTATTAATTACGCATCCTTAGCTGTTTCGATTTTTCTTCGTTTTTTCTAAAAAAGCGGTTTTGATTTAGTTAATTTTGAATACGGTTTTATTGCTTATTTGTTATACATGAAAGTGACTTTCGTGTAAAATATACCCCAAATTCAGACATTTCCAAAATAAAGAACACATTCTTATATCAGCAAAACGCTAAATCAAGAACATCGATAACATGCATGATTAATAAAATTATGATAATAACTTTCTTCTGTGATATAATGAATAAGAGAACCAATTAAATTTTTTCTGAACAAAATATCTTACCTGTTAATCTTTTTTTAATTTACGTAGTTTTCTTGCTAAACATGAATAATATTTTCTGTTTACATTTCTCAATGAACAATCCTTTTAAAATGCAATTTTGTTTCCATTTAACTGGACTAGATTAAAACTAGAAGATAAATTGAAACTTTTTACCTCACCCAAAACGAATAACCCTCACTCTGTTTTACGACAAAAGACTCGAACGAAAACACAAGTAAGTGATTAATAAAATTGTATTAAAAGTGCCTTTCCTCTTCAGCTTTTACAAATCTTCTTCCCTTATCTATAGCCAATTTCATTTGAAGATATTGTTCGAGCCAAGCAATCACAGGAAAAAGAAGAACGAGGAGAAAGAGAACGTCAATTCATAAGTAATAAATATGATTATTCTATTAATTTAGAATACCACACGCAAATTAATGTTTCGCTTTCGTAAATATAGCCGTTAATTGTGCGTCAATAATCATGAGTATATATTTTTTACAAAAGTATAAACAAAAGAATATATTTTAAACGTAATTATAGGTTTGTTTATTGAACAATATCACTAATGGGACAATTTCAATTATTTGCCTTTATTTTTTAACAATCATCAAACTTGAGATACGTTATTTTGTTATAGCACGGCAGAAATATTGGTCTTTTAATAAATATAAAACTAAAAATATTCGTGTATAATCGTGTAATTTATTTCTGAAAACATTATGATTACGTATGACTGATTCCTAATAAAAAGCGTTATATTTATTAATTGATTAAACGAGATAAATACATAATATATTATATAACTTGTTATTCTAAATACGGTGTATCCTCGTATGATTAAATTGAAATATATAAATGAATACAAATCACACCTTTTGTAATGCAAGGTATCAATGACTCATTTTCCAATGATGATGATTAAAGAAAAGATGTGGACTAATAGCATATTAATAGTGATTGATGAAGGTGAAGGAATTCTTTTGTAAAGGAATATAAATTGCGAGAAGAAGTCACCGAAACCAATTTTTAGATAAACAATAAATCGTCAATTTATATTTTTTTGAAACAATGTAAATTAATTTCTGTTTCCGAAAAGCTGATAGCATCCTTAGTGTTTTTTTTAATAATGTAATTAATAGAATATTTTTCATATTTAAAATAATGAACGTTTAGAAATAATATTTTTCATTCACTTGTTCTCTTATTTAACAGTTAGAAAGATCAAAGCTAAAATGGATTGTTTGTCTAAATACTAATTCTGATTTGATAATTTTCTGGCATATTACGCTGATTAATGCTGTACATTTCTTTAAATCCATAATTGTAAATATGTCATTTGTTGTATTGTTCACAGAGATTATTCAGTTAAACTGTTAGCATAGACAATATTTATCCTCCTTTTAAAAGATTTAATAAGCTAATTTATTATCTCAATGTATTAATCCAACCTACTCCGACATATTATCTGTATTCACACTTTATGCAATAATAAAAAAAGTACATTAGTATAATTATGTTCCATTTACCTTTTAACTTAAATTTAATCACATTATAGATCAGCCTGCCTTTTGAAAGGTGATTATATATTATATATTATAAATATTTAGTATTTTCTTACCAACATGTTCGTAGCAACACCGGCTTAATACTACACATTTACTTTAACATGCTGCTATTTTTAATAAATGTATCAAATTGTTCTTTAGATGTTACGATTATTTCATTCATATATTACTCAAATAGCCAAAAATGGTTATGTATGTAATTTTTAAACAATAAAGTAATTAACAAGATAAAAAAATTATAATTAAATTTATAAATAAAAGCAATGAATATTATTATAGTTGTTGACAACGTTGATGTGCACCAATATTAGTGTTGTTTTATGTCGATGAATAATTATAAATCATTATTTCAGACACACTAGAAGTACATCAGGCCACCACACCGAACACTATCTCCTCAAACGATGGATGTGCCGACAACAATTCAGATACAGTCCAGCCAGTCCTCCCTGCGAACGACATCGAAAGCGGGTTAACAGAACCTGTGATGCGGAGACAGTCGTCAGGGAGTCAACGCAATTCTGGACTTCGTCGTGTACAGAGCGAGTACGTGTATGATGCTTACACCCCCGACTGGGAAAGCTCGCAGTGCGAGGTCAACTTGGCGATTCCGCAGACTGGCAACGATTGTCCAGAAAGTGTCAGTGTTCGCCAGATTCGAGGAGCGCTGGAGTCGCGGGCATCACCAACTAGGGTAATCGAGAGAGCGAAATCAAAATATCCGGAAGAAATGGGAAAGTGGACAAAAAATAGTGCTGTTGCACGAAGAAGGCTTCGGTGAGAGATAGATTTGGTTAGATTAATCAGTGATGTAGTTTTCAGAAAATGTGGTGTTTTAATTGTATATTAGTTACCTAATTATAAGGGTTGCCATGATAAAATAAATACTTTAAATCACGTGAAATGAAGTTTAAACTAGCCTATTGATAATGTTTTGTAGAGAATAAAACATACATATTAAAAAAGATTGGTAATTTTTTGAATTATAAATATTGGTGTACAGATTAATTTTTAAGTCAAATTATAGGCATAGGTATATGGAACATATTGATGTAAGCATTCTGAAGGCACATTGTAGTTCGTCTGTTACTGTTTGTTTGTCAAATATATATTGAGTTTGAGTAAACAAATGAAGTAACATGATGTAGAATAATATCAAAGATGTAAAAAAACAACTAGCAACAGTTTTTTGTTTTTTTAAACTTTTTTTTGATAACTTAAGCATCTAAATATATTTATTTATGTTATGATTTCTTTGACTGAAATACATTTTACTTGTCTATATTTCGTAACAATATTTTTATAAATATCCAAAGGAAATTTTTCTATTAAATGTCTTAAATATGTAAGTTTTATGACCTGACAAATGCTAAGAAACTTCAGTAAATAAATTATGTTTACCAATTTCGGTGACCTATTTTTCATATAAAAAGTAATTTTGCGAGATCCTTCGATTATTATGACGCCTACAAAGTAAATCGAGTGCGATACACAACTAAGCGTATTATATCTCTGACACGGAAAACATTATTCATCATCACATGCTATGTTTGTATTTCTGTCATTAATTTTTTTATGCAATACGTTTGCTCCTTTCGGAAAATGTCAATTAACAAACTTACCATAACATATCTGCGTGTTGTCGTCTACTACTCCCGATACGTGTATCTATATAGGCAGCTCGACCAGCGTCACAGCTTTACCGCACAAGATATCGATGCTGTAAACGACGCAGAAGACGGTGACATGGTTACTAGCACTACGTCTGAGACGGCCGCAATGAGTGTATTCAACGACGACACTACTATATCAACAACCTCCACAACTGCAACTGTGCTGCAGAGTGGTGCAACCGCGGCTACTGGAACAGTGGATGCAACGGCGACGACGGCGCAGCAGCAGGTGGTAAAGTCACCGGGAAGACGAGGCCGCATCGCTCGGCGTCTGACGCAACCAATCACGTGGACGGAGAAGGAGGGGGCCATGGAGGATTCCTGCGTGGACGACAAAGAAGTTTGCGCAACCCAATCTTTGCAGGAACGGTAGGTGATGTGTCATTTTAAAATGGTATAAGTCCTGAAAGCTTTAATGATAAAATCAACGTAGTTCGATAATTGCAGCTTCAGTAATTAGGATATGTAGAAAATATTGCTGTTCACAGCTATACACAGTATTATGTATTGTATCACATATTGAATTAATTGCTTAATGAACCATTTTATGTCGTAATATACAATAGTATAGATAAAAAACATATAGTAAATAGACTCATTATTATCACATTTATTAATGTACAATGTAATATAATATGCAACATTAGTAATGTTTTAGCAAGGATTTACATAACCTGCTTTCAGATATAGAAAAATGTTATATATTTATTTAACTTTTAATTAATTTTATGCAGTATTGTAAAGATGTGTAGATTATATTCTTTAATAAGATATTTCATATAATTATTTTGATAATTTTGATATGGTCTAAATGAAACGATTAATTAAAATTCAAAGTTTTTAGTAAAACAAACAAATGTAAAATCACAAAAATACATACTTTATTATTATATATATGTTTTATGTGTTTTATCATGAGCAAATAAATCGATATAAAAGAATATTTATTGTAGATATTAAAAATAAATTGTGAACTTTATCTGTATTTTATAAATATTACATATATATTTTTTAATTTAACAATAAAAAATCAATTAATGGAATAAATAATCAATAAGTTTGAAAATCTTTATCAGACCTATGTAATTAAAAATTGGTTTATGAAACTAAATTTAAATGAAATTAAACTAAACTAAATTAATCTAAAAAAAAGAAGATATTAATCTAAAAAATATATTAATTGTTTTTATTAATTTAGCAGATTGATATTTCTTATCTGTGAAATTATACAATTATTCATTTGAGAATTGATGGAAGTGACTATACAAAATGTTAATAAAAATTAATATAATAATAAGATATTATTATTAAAATACAAAATAAAAATTCAATTTGACTAAAATTTTAATAAAAAATTGTAACGAATGTGAAATTGTTTTTTCAAAGTTTTAACCGGCAATTGCTGTTTATGTTATTATTCTAATAGTAATTTAAGTAATATTTATAAACTAGTTATGCATATGGAAACATTATATATTAATTACCTTTTTTAATTAATGCAAAAGAACTTACATAAGCAATTTCTACAAAATTATAAAATCAGCCCCGGGTTTCTCTCATGGTTTCCAGAATTGCACAGATGAAAGCTGCCAGTGAATCGGACTGGCGGCAGCGCGTCAAGAAGGAGATGAGTCCCGACCGGGAGCTCCTGATACCGACAGATGTGAAAAGGGACGGAACAGCAGGTCAGAATAATGACGACACCAAGCAGCATATCAGTAGTGTGGTGAATCGTCGGAAGCAGTTGCAGACCTCGCAAGACGAATGGAAAGAGCGGGTTGAAGACTCTGATGTCATCCAGTTTACAGCCGAGGGAAAGTTGAAAAATGCTGGTGAGTAGGTGCAATCGTAGGTACAGTGAGTAGGTACCTACAATGGTAATTTTAAATATTTAAATGCATCTACCTTCCCAACTAATTTTCAAGACAGAACTTGTAGCCAGTGTTAGAATGTGTTTGTTTGTAGTATTTAAATTTTACTACCTAATCTATCCAATATTTTAAAATGTTTATTTGAATATTTTAATGCGTATAAATCTTTGCACATTATCGGTCTAATTATATGCCAAATTATATTATAATTTTTTATAGTTATACATTTTACAAATCATTATTTTTTTAAATAGTATTGTATGATATGTTATTATAAATATATATATTTAAATTTATCGATTAATATTCATCGTTAGACTAACAAGTATTGTATATATTATAAATATATACTACTGACTCATCATTTTACAATTTCCTCAGATATGTACATTTTCATAAATGTTGACAGTCTATAAAAGCATTACTTATATTTAATATTTAATTATGATAAATATTAAAATAAAATAGTATATCGATGGGAGCGATACTAGAGTTAACTATTTTATATTTACATAAAATACATGTTGAACTTTTTAGTCGACGCAAATTTACAAATTAAATGTTGGTTAATGGTTGATATAGGTATTTGTATTACTAAAGGTCAATTTACTGTACATTGAATTCTCACTTCTAGTTACCAGCTTATGAAATTGTCAAGTTTTGCCTTTCTTAACAAGATATTGGATATTTTAGGCATTTAGCAAGATCTTTATTTTTTGTGTGATAATTTAGTAGGAAATCAAGTTTCAATTAATCGGGGATGTTTGTATGCGGTAGAATCTAGCATGTAGAAGGTAGAGATCACCCTAATAACACTTTTTTGTAATGTATAACTATAGTCCTATAAACATCAATACACATTTAATTCTAAAAATACATAGACATATTACATATTTTAAATATTTAATATTTTTCTCCCGCTGTTAAAAAAAATCGATATTAATTTTATTTTGTTTCAGTGACCACAGTAATTATTATCATCATCCGGCCATGCACATTATTTAGAATTCACAAATAATCTGCATAAGAAAGAACTGATATATTAAAGTAGTAGGATATAGTATATGTAGTACACTCCCTACATTAGGCTTATACTATTTTGCAGGGATTGAGCTATCAAGCAAAGTTCCATTTGTTGTTCGACATGCATTGCAGCGAAGATCTTCACGAACTTCCTCATTTCATGGCCGGTCTGTCACTCACGGTATGATTCAATTGAGTACATATAGGAGTGCCAACATGTTAGGAAGCCTATATATTAAAATTAACATTATTTTATAAAATTTTAATAATGATATACGGTACATCTATATTTATATTTTACAAAGTATATATTTTTCAACTTCATTATTTCTTTCAACATTATATTATCTACGTAGTTAAAACATGCACCTTAATTATGCTTCACATTGGGTGTGTGTGATTAACATAAATGGTTTAATAATTATTCGCACAACATTATTTTCTTTAAATTTATTTTAAAACGTATAAGCATTACATTTTGTAATCATATATTGTACTTATTTAAAGTAACTTGAAGAACAACATTTCAAAATTACTTACAATAAACTGAAATAAAAACGAACGCAACATTTAATGTACAATTGAGCAATACATATATATAACAATTAGTATCAATTGCAAAAATATAAAATCAAATTTACAGCAAAATTTTATTTAAATTACATTCATTCACAGATATATTCAAAACATTCACGTTTTTATCTATAATATACTTACTTATAATTATTTGTATTCAACAAATATTGAATTGAATATTATTTTAATTTATTCCTAAAAACTCCATATTTGTGAATTTATATGTAACTTGTTTCAAAATTAAACATAATAATTTGTATTTCAAAAAACCATGTTTGAAGATTCATATGGATCTGACGAAGAATCAGGTGGAGTGTCATCAGTTCGAAGACTTCCTTTTCAACCACGAGTACCCACAATGCTTGCGGTAAACCAGGATTCTGTACAAGGTACGCATGTACTTTTAGTTCTTGGTCTATTTATATGTTCATTATATATAGTGAGTTAAATTAGTGCAGTCAAGATACATTATTTGTGTGTGCAAGTTTTATTTGCAATAAATAATGGAATATTTGGTTCTGAATATTTTTATCTCACTGTAAAATGAAATGTTTACTTTAAAATTTAATTACTTTTTGATTAATGCAATATACTAAGGTCAAATTATATGCCCCGACTGCCAGCACAAGAACAATTTTAACAAATTCACAAACAACATTTCATAAAATTTAATGTTATGTCTTACTGACCAAAAGATGTATGCATTAGTTTTAGTTTCAATAGTATATATGGCTTTTAAAAGATAATTAAGGTAAACAATATAAATTATGTAATTTATTAATTTTTTTAATAAATTTCATAAATTATTATTTTTAGTAGTAAAACTATTATAATAAATATTTTCGTTGAATTAGATACTATCAGCTTTAAAGTTTGTGTGCGTGGTGCAAAATTTTTCATTTTACAGCGAACTGAATATTCCACGCAACATGATCTTCTTTGTAGAATTTAATTATAAGCAAAAATTAGTTTGAATGTAACAAATAACAAATCACACGAGGGTATTTTTTCTAATTTAATGATCAAATATTATTCTTTATTATTTTAAAATTGGAATAAAATGTTTTGTAACATTAATTTGATACATTATCTAGAACGATTTAAATGTATTATTTGAAAATAAATTTATTATTCTCTTAGTTAGAAATAAGTATAATATAATCTATTTATATTTTTAAAAGATTATTACAGATTTCGATTAGGTAGGTATTGTATGATTATATTACGATGTGGTATAATAGAATATCCTATTACATGATACGATATGATAATAAATGTTGGCAGTATGATGATAGCGAAATACAACCAATTTATTAAACAATAAATAAACCCTACAAATGTTAATATTTAAAATTTGGTATGCATATGTTTAATATTTTATATATTATTTTAAAATAATTATTAACATTATTTTTATGATAAAAAGTTATGCATTATTTATAACACTTTTCTAATTGTATTGTTAATAGCAAACTATTGATTAAAACTTTTGAACTTCTTCAGTTTTCGATAAAACTTCTTCTCATCTTCAAGAAGCGAATAAAGAACTTGACATACGACAAGATGTCATCCCAGTAAGTTTGAGTTGATCTAGTTTCAAATTCGTATAAAAAGTTTGCAATTTAAAAAGTGAGTTATTTCTTAATTTTTAGAAAAAAAATAAGACCGAGCAAACAACAACTGCAGCAAAAGAATCAATTGAAACAGTGATTGTATGTACATCTATATTGTATAGAATGTTTATAAAAATACATGTATATATTTGTTATAATTATAACTTAGCAGTGCTTATTGCCTATTATCAAAATATGGTAACTACTCCATACTTTATTAATCTCATAAATTATAAAACACATAATTATTTTTAAATGTTATATTTTAGTTCGTACATTCTCATTAACCATGTAAGTAAAACTATTACTGTGAATATGACTTATAGTTTATAAACAATATTCTAAAATATATAACAATAATAAACTTCTTTAATTTATGACAAAAATTGGAATAAAAAGTTGTAAGTCACTAAAATTATAGATTGTAGATATTGAGTATATAGAGATATTTGAAAATATGAACGTGAAAATATAAACATATTAGTAAGTAATCATATAAGTAAATGAACACATTCTATTTAAATCCTAAACATCCCCACAAAACAAATAAAATATATATTTAAAAAAGTAGAACCAGAAATTATAATTTATCAATTTAATAGTTAGCTACTTTTGTGTGAATAAATTAGTTTCATTTTCATAAAAATATTTGCGTTAAAATATATATTTATTCAATTTTATATACATATTAATATTTTGAGCATTATAAATTATTTTATATTATAGTAAGTGAAAATGCTGTCTGTTTTTTTATGGTATCCAAAGTAGTAAACAGTAAAGTTTGGGCGAGCTTCAGAGCAATAGCATTTGATTCAACATAGCTTCAACAAAGGGGGCTTCATCTGCAAGCAAAATGTAAAGCTCGGTTAATAATAAATAGCGAGTAAATACTTTTCTGTCTGTTGTCGCCCCCTTTACATAAAAGAGATTTGTATACCAAAAATTTCAAAATCAAAATATTTATCGTAAGAAGAACAAAAAATAATGTAATACTTTTGATTATTACATTCCACTCCGCGGTCCCTGCTTATCCTCTGTTGGGTTGTATTTCTATCAAATTGATAATAATGAATACATTGTAAATATCTTTTTATATAGGTGACCATTCCTACAATTGATAACGATAACATTGAACAGTTCTTCGGTACTAGTCAAGACCTTCCTGATGAGTTAGTCAACATTGCGGCTGATGACTTTGACCATCTTCAAGCGGCCTCCGACATGTACACGGTCTACCATACTTATATAATGTTAATGTTCTCATGCTGTATATTTATTGATATTATAAGGTAGATATCATTATTTATTAAATTTACGCAATTCGTTAAACTAAATCGATATTTTTGAGAGGCAGATCTGCACAATAGACAATGTAGAGTCACACCTCAGACCAATATTCTATAACATATAATTACATATATGCACTATATATTGTAAACTAAACATTTTTATTTGATAAAATACTTCTACTTTTTCAAATCCGTTTGGATATCTTTGCTCGAACAATTTCCAAATTCTAGATAAATGTCTCTATATTTAAATGAACACTTTGCGCAATTTTTATCAATATTATTAATAATATCAGATAAAAAATTTTAATGTTTGTATTGCCAAACTTCAGTAGGAAAAATTTGTTTTGAATTATATTCTATATTTGAAATTATCAAATTTTCTAATGTTTCTATTAATATATACAATATACATATAGTAATATAAACTTCAGCAAAATTGGTTCAATTTGAAACTATAAGTTTAAAATCTGTATCGGCTATTGTATTTCCAGATTATCCGTCGAAAAGCGGATCATTCGACCAAATCGACGCATTCTCACACGGAGCAAGAACCCAGTGAAAGATTTATCCAAACGTGACGACGTTAAGCCTGAATATACCGAGAATCTCAGCATTGCGCAAAGGAGATTACAATTGGAAAAGATGAAAGAAGGTTAGCGAATGTTGTTATTTATACATGTATAGTTAATTTGTTATTCCAAAACACAATATAGGTAATTGTTATGTATTGTTTAACTCTATAAATGTTCTATTTTTGTTTCTAAATTGTTAAACATGTAAAAGCGATAAATAATAAACTTACGACATGCTAACAAATATAATGATTTCCTTCCTATTCCAATTTCATTCTGAAAACAATGTTTTGATGTAAACAATTACAAATAAATATTGTTATAATTAGATGAGATAATTTTTAATTATTAATAAAAAAAAAATCTTCTAAATATATAATTATTTTAATGTAAAAATACCATTTCGGTACAAAAATTACAGAATAGGCTCAAATCCTAACCTATGAAATTACAAAACACTCCTAATTATTTAAAATGTTTAACATTTTTAGCCCTAATTTTCGACATATATATATTGTTTTATTGATGCATTATTTGATTATTAGTTTACCATCAGTAATGGAAAATATAGAGAGAAAAATCAATTGAAAAGATTATTATATAATTGTATATTTACAAATGAGTTATTATTACAAATTTATTTATCACGTCAAAATTAGAGCTGAAAATTGAGTATAATATGCAGTGAACAATATATTTTTTGTGATATAAAATATGTAAGTCAAAGCCTACGTAGTATACAGCAAGTTCGGGATACAATAATCAGCTTAATCAATCACAAAATATCAACAGTTGTCTGGTTTTATGTTATTGAAAAGGTCGATAAACTGTAGAAATTCAACTCTTGTTACCCATTAACCACAATACATAACAACTAACTGACAGCTGCATTTAAAGTACTAGATAAGTATTAAGTTGTATGTCGATAAATACTATGTCATATAAATATATATATATAATTATAATATAAACATAATCACTGTATTAGGAATAAATAATATATTATTGAGTGCGTTTTAGAATTTTGTCAATCAGTCATTTCAATCAGTAATTATTTAACAGCTAATTTTTATACACGGAGAAATACAAAGCATTATTTATGATATCGTAAAATTTAAAATTCAATTTAACATAGGAATTATAATCAATAAAAATGTTTTACAAAAAATCACTAATTATATGGGAAGAAAAAATATATATAACAGTCAATAACATATTAACAATAATACATTATAATGCGTTATAAAAATGTTTTGCTAATTCATTGTTTATTTATCTCTAGTGGATGTAATATGTTTAAAACTGAAATGTAAAAATCTTATTTGTTTGTTCGGTCTTCTATATTCCAACTGTCATTATGATTGAGTATTGTAATCCATATATCATTTTCAGAATGATCTGGTAGGTTGAAGTGTTCTGTCGTTTCAATAATTTTTTTAATTTGTTATTTTTGCTAATTTAATATCAGATTTATGTCCCGATAAATCTTTCTGAAATGGGTGTTCCTGTAAAACCAATATTGATGTTCCACCATTTTTTATTTTAATATTTTTGTCGTTGAGATAATTTTTTACTTGATTAATATTTAGAAAACAAGGATATATATAAATAAAATAAATAAATATAATAAAAAATGAAAGAAAAATAATGCATATATATATATATATATATATATATATATATATATAACATGTAATCTGTAATGCGGTATTCAGAAGCTTCCAAGCGAGACCTTGATGATTCGGCACTGGCGGGTCTGGCCAGTACAGAAAACTTTGAGAGCGCTAAGGTGTCTCTGCGGAAAGTGAACGACGATGACACTGGCGTTCTGCCAGAGTTTCTTCGAGAAGTCTCACCTTACAAGAAGTTGATGCTGCTTCATGTCAAAGGTCCTGTCATATCGTAGCATGTCATGTCATGTCATGTCAAATATTATTCTGTATAATATAATGGTTTGATTTTTAAATGTTCTTTAAACTATATTTTTCTAAATATTACTTATAAACAAGTTTTATGAAAATTAATTTATGTGCTTTAAAAGATTTATTTAACCTTAATTTTCTTTAAAATAATTTAAAAAAAATTGTTCTAAATAATTTTAAAATGTGAAGTTGTTAATTGGAAAACACTTTTTTCATAAATACTATTGACTGCTTGTCAAATTAATCTTAATTATCGCATATTTTTTTTATATTAATCTCGTAAGTTAATGAATTTATATTTATTTATTGGTATCTTCTTTCAATAAATTAATATAATATATTGTAAATATCAATTAAAAAATAACACTTTCTGTTCGAGTAATTTTCGGATGTTAATAAAATTGTAATGTATTTTATAATATATATTATGTAAATATGTGTTTTTTCGTTTCTCAGTTATTTCAGATCTAAAGATAACGATTTACCTGTAAAACTTTGAAGTGACTTTCTAGTTTTAAATTGGCATTTTGTATAAAATAAAGAATTGAACTATATTTCTACAAATGCTTGGGTATATGTATACGTATATTTGATGCGTACGTGAGATGCGATGAAACAGTGCCAACGAATGTTCCAAACCTGTTATGCTATAACTCTATAGGTCGTAGACATGTTCAAGCGAGACTTGTACAACCTCGAGCTGAGTCAATGAACAGTGGGGATAGCTTCGTCCTGGTCACGACAGAACGAATCTTCGTGTGGATAGGTGAGCTCTGAGTGTGTTATGTATAATGTGTACAGTACTCAACAGTGAGCGAATTGCCCATTGATATAACTGTATTATCGAATAGTCCCCCTTTGCCTATACATTAGTTTTTGTTTTTAATCATTATTTCAGTTAAACTAAGTACGACGCTCTTTTTGCACTGTTTATAGGTTGTATATTGTTCTAGAATATTTTATATGTTTGAATACAATACGGTCAACGGCTTATGATTATAATATGTGATAATTTATTCAATCAAATCACCTTAACTTATTTATAAAATGGAAAAATATTTTTTATAATAAAAAATTATTCGTATAATGGCATGCTTTCTGCCTTTGCTTTAAATGTACATTTAAATATTAGTTTGATACATGGCGACAGTACTACTTGGTTTGATTCCTTTCATTATTTTTTCTCTTTTTCCTATGTTTATGAGGAGATAGTACTTTTTGGATGTTATCTAACCATCAAAGATTAATAATTATTTCTTCTCACCTTAAATATGTGTTATGTTTTACAAGTGTACATAAATGGTAGCATATATTTTGATACTAATTTTATTACATTCAACTATACTGCATAAATAATAAAATCAGTAAAAAAATGCAATTGAAAAATAGTAAAAATAACCTGTATATATTTAATTTCAGCTAGAATAAAAAATATTATGTTATGTTCAGTTTTAAATATTCTGATCTAAGAGGTATCTATCGGGAAACTATTTAAATAACTTCTTTTGTAAATTATTGCTTCAAGAAATTGCACAAATTGCAAACGATTTATTTACCAGCGATTGTTTTAAATGGTAATTATTTGTAATATAGAAACAGTAGTAAGGAAGGTAGATTCTCACGTCACCCTTCCCCCCGAAACCGAAACCGAAACTAAATCTAAAAATAGAAATGAGTCATCCCCC
>JAUZND010052931.1:0-19212 GCA_034780555.1 Coelogynopora nodosa | reverse complement strand
GTGAGTCATCATAAAAAAAATCGGTCAAGGTCAAGGTCACGGGAGGGGGAGGGGGGGGGTGATACAGAAAGAGATGTTCCATACTACTTATATCGGTTTTGAAACAATGGAAACACTGATTGCCGATTTGTCGCCTAACTACAACTGTTCAAAGTACTCTTAATAGTGTTAAAACATAATGCTTCCACGCATCCCACAATAGAATTGTAGTTATAAAATAAGAAATTTTCTTCAGATACATCAATTTATTGTTTTTTCTATATTACTATTAAAAGCAATATTTTATATTCGTATTAATAATTATACATCAAATCATCCCATTGTATTAATACCAACTATAATGTAGCTGAAAAACTTTTCACTCCTTATAAATACCATAATCTTATCTATCACGTGTGAACTACCCCCACCCCAACATCACAGCGCGCTCAGTCCAAGTACGCAGTGGCCACACGAAAGGCCGGCTGGTTCAAGCTAAAGCCCGACTATGTCCTGGGTCTGATGGACGACCTGGACCTGCTCATAGTCGGCGGCTTCTTCGGCACTGGGCCCCACGCCGGCATGATAGCCCAGTTCCTCTGCGGGGTGGCGGTGCCTCCCGCATCCTCCTCCTCCTCCTCTGCTGGGGGGGCCGGGCAGCATCCCACCCGGTTCCTCTCGCTGTGTCGAGTGGGTACGGGCTACACGAAGCAGCAGCTCTATGACTACAACGAGCGGGTGGGGCAGCACTGGAAGGTGAGGGCGGAGAATGTTGTGATGAATTATAGTGCAGGGTTCCGAGGTAGTTGTAAAAATTAATAGAAATAGTTCGGAATTTCGAAATATGAAAAAAATTTGGAATAACATTGAATGAGGTAAATAAAGTCGAAATTATTTGCTTGTATTTTTTTGATTTGATGTTTATGTTCCAGAAAATTTTAATCCATAAACATTTAGAATTTCTGTTTTTATATTGTTGATTTTCCAATTAATTTAAGTTGATTAACCAATTTTCTTTTTCTAATCATTCATCTATAGCTTTAATACCTTTCGGCATTTTCTTTTTCATATTCTTACTGGTGTTAAATTTCTTATCCGAAGGGTCAAGTCATGAATGATTTTTTAATATTTTAGTGATTATAAAAAACATTACCGAAGGTTTGCATGTTGCATGTGTCAGTATATTTTTAATTAATCAATCTATTTTTTTATTTTGTATTTGTTTAGACGACATTTGTTTTAATACTGAGTTGTTCTATTTTCTTCAAAAATAAAACCATGAAAAATAGAATGATTAGTATATTTCGGTCAAAGAGTCGGTTTTAAATAAAATATATTAAATGATGTAAACCAATTTAAGTGTAATTGTATTTTAATATTATAAATGTTAAGTATAACTATTCTTAAGGTTAAAATAATGGTGTAAGTTTAAACATGGTAAATAGTATTGACCGGAATTATAATTGCCAGATTTTAAGTGAAACGACATTAATGATTACTGCTGGAATAGTGCAAATTTGCATCACCAACCGTTGAGAGCCAAAAATCGGACTAAAAAATAAAAATATATAGTGTTTATCGATATTTATAGATACACGACCCCTTATTAATCAACACACCTCTTTCTACGCACACCATAATGAATCTACCCACGGCCACGTCAGCCCTACAACAAGACGAAGCCGCCCCTCTTCCTGCAGCTGACGGCCAGCTTCAAGGAGCGCCCGGACGTCTACATCGAGCCGGCCTTCTCCATGCTGGTCCAGGTGAAGGCGGCGGAGATCACACGGAGTGGCAGCTACGCGGCGGGCTGCACGCTCCGATTCCCCCGGGTCGAGTGCTTCCGTGACGACAAAGCCTGGTACGAGTGTCTCACTGCTGTGGAGCTGGAGGAGTTGCGCGCCCAGCATGAGGTGAGGCTAGACGTGCGGAGTGCCGACCAAATTAGAGATTCCACTATGATTATGGGGTTCCCATCCAGGATCCTTAATTTTCTTTAAAATTCTCAAATTTTTAAATGTGTGGTTTTCAAGCCTTTGAAATCTCCATTATTTTCAGACATTTGTCTAAAACTCCCTGACAAATCCTTGACTTTTTAGATATATGCAATTTTTGTTCTTACGCTCAGCTGACACATTTTTTATTATAATGCATAAATTATGTGCTTTTAAAATAGTGTGAGAACCATTTTTGATATTTTAATTATTTTTGTTTCCGCCATAATTTATTTTAGAAACATCAATTTGAAATAAAAAAAAATTGTTAAAAAAAATAAGCATCATTTACTCAAATGTAACGATACATACACAGTTTACGGCGGCAATACATTATGAATACACTATGAATTCCATTTTTATAAGGAAGGTTGTTCACTAATTATCTCGACCTATCGGCTAGTAATATATTAAGTTTATGGGGGGAAACGCAATTTACGCAAAAAAAGCTTACTTTCTAACCGAAGAATATTCCACTTTTTCTTTAAAAAACTATGCTTTTGTCGCAAAATAGTTTTCATAAAAAATTTTCCGTATTGTTAGTCCCATTATAGTTCTCATAGTTACATTAACTCATAGTTCTCAACTCCTCCTCCTTTCTCTCCGCCGATAGGGCAAGTTGGGCTCGCGTCATGTGACCCTCTCGGACGGGGAGGTGAGTGGTGAGGAGGGAGGGGGACCCAGTCCTGTCAAGAAAAGGCGTGTTGTTCGATCCAGCGCTGTCAAGCCAACTGTCGGGCCCCAGTTTCAATCTTCTGTCGACGCTTCCAAGGTATTATTAGATTTTAGTCCTATTTCCAGTATTCGCATGGGTTCTAGAAGGCCTTACGAATGCTCTATTTGTGGGGTCCTAAAATTGTTAAATGATTTTTATTGTTAGTCACGTCCTACTTAAAAGAATTAATTGGCTTTAAAAAAAAATTATATCTTTTTGTAAAGTCAATATAGTTCTAATGCATGATATATTTTTATACATTGTAGTTAGTATACAATAACATTATTATATGTGAAAGTTTTTAAATCTTTATATTATAATAATTTTTATATACATACCAATATTTCATTTATATAATATATTATTAGCTTTAATTTCTGGGGAACTTTTAGTTTTGGTTTAAAATGTTTTAAGTATAATTATATTAAAAATAATTTGTTTAACTGATGCAATAGCATGCGAACTCTCATACTCAAAAGCATGATTTCTGATTGAAAAATACGATGATACCATAAATGCCCAATGAAAAATGGATGTGAACAAAATGAATGTTAAATAAATAATTTAATATAGATAAAATAAATAAAATTAAGAATATTATGCATTATAAAATGTCTCATATTTAAACAAAATATTACTTGGTATAGTAGAGTCTCCTGTGCATTTAGACAGTCCACACGCTGTTTATATATTTCATATTTAATTAAAAATCGCACATCATTATTTTAATAGATACTCTACACCCACTTATGTTTTTTTCACTATTAAATTGTACTACTCGCAAGTAGGCTGCCCTGCTAACAGTCAATAATCGGACAACATACATAAACCCTGTAGGTTTCGACTGTGTCTAAGCTATTCGCTGACAAAGAATTCTGCGTTATCACCACCTCAAAAGACACGGGTGTGAAGGCCGACTTGGAGCGCCGGATTGTCCAGTGCAGTGGCAGTATTGTTCAAAACCCCGGGAAGAAGACCTTCTGTGTTATTGCTGATCATGTCAACCTGAAGGTATATTCATTCGGATATCTTAAAATTTATCAATATATTTTGTTGTGTCTTCAATTAGTACGTGTTCTTTTAATAATATGTGAAAGTCTATCTACAATCTTGCCGTCATTGATTTTACATTTAAAATGGATTAGTCGTAGTCTTTCTTGAACCGTTTTTATGTTGAGATGTGTAACGCGATAACCATGGCAACGCACTGAACAGATTCTCTTTTGTTCTTTGTGTTATATTAATATATTATTTTTGCATCAGTGAACTCTTTTAAAACCCTCTTCTGTTTATCCCCGCCTTTCCCCCTCTCATCGTGTTTACTTTATTTGATTTTAGCAGAATTCATTTCTTGAAGATATCAGACTCACGTTCCATACTTAATTATAATGATATCCATTATGAAGCGCTGAGTCAGTAACCATTGCTTGCCAAGTAATATGCCTAGTTAACACACCTATATGAGTAGTATAATATACAAATAGGTTATTGTCTTACCCTTTTTTCTTGAGCAAAGTAATGAACACCGACTGTCATATTGTGAACATAACGAGTTCTACTTTTTAACTTTTCGATCCGGAGATTTAAAAGGAACGTTTTTTCAAGCGTCTTCGAGAGTCCCTTCGAACTCCGAGTACCCTATTTTTGGCTCATTTTCCTTTGCGTGTTATATTGTTAGTGTTTGTTATACCTACATACATGCATTACTTTCCATATTTTTTAGTAGCCTATTTCCTACTTACCGAATTTGTGTGTAACTAATCGGTACAGATAATATTTCAATGAACCATACTTTAATTTAATGAGAACAAGACGATAATATGATTCCCTTTTAACAAATCCTTTAGCTTCGTGTCTATCATAGTATGTTAATATTATTGGAGGATGCGTTTGTGATAAATAGGATGGTTAAAATACAGATGCATGTTTACACTGTTATAAAAAATGTAGGCGTTAGTCGGATGTTTTATAATTTTAATAATTATTTACGGTTATAAATCATAAGGCTTTTTGTTCTCCATAATATCTCCCTTATAGCTGTCAGCAAAAATTTTAAAAATTACTCTCCGTTGTATGTATGACATATTTTTTTAATCAATGGTATTCTTTTTTGGTAGTATAAAAAAATTAAGATATAGATATTAAAAAAAAAGTAATTACATTTACTTTGTTTACTATAATTGTTATTTTGTGTTCCATTTTATTCCAATTCATTACTAGCGCTTATTTGTAACCACAACAGTCATGAAGCCTACAAAACTTAATTTAATTTGTATTATTACAATAACATAGACATTAGGAGTGTGTGCAATGATGTATTAACAATAAAAATGTTTAAAACTGTGATATATATGTTTTGCAGAAATGTAATATATCTATCACAATATAGTATCGTAATATTAGAGTAATAAAATCGTATTAATAAAATTTTAATATTTCAACTATAAGTTAATATCTTTTGTGGAATTTATAGACAAATATCCAGTATTTATTAAGATTTATTGTGTTATATAAGCCAACTCATTTTTTATCAGATTCAAGCTATTTACTATCTGAAGTTCTCCAATTACCTGACGTTAAACTTGAGATGTTAACTTCTTTATGTGTATCTTGAACGAAATGTAGTGCAATATTATAGTCGTCTCTATTTTTATCTATGTATTTATTATTTCTAATGCTATTTACATCAATTATATGGCCATCCAGACCGTTGTTTAGTTTTCACAATATAATAACTATTTTAAAATTCATTTCAATGAATATATACAATATGTAAAAAAGTTTGAACGTTATGAATTAGATGGCCATAAATTTAATATAAACAGCAATAAAAATACATTAATTAAACAATAAAGATAAATTTTAAAATATTGGATTAACCTTAAATAAAGAAATTAAAATTTATGATAACATCCTCACAATTAGTTCCATCATTCACCACAATGGTAATTCTTTTAAGTCTGGCCATTATACTATGGAGACACTTATAGAAGACAAATGGATAATATTTAACGATTCCAGTGTTATTGAAAACAAATTTTACTATATTTCTACTAGTGCTTATATATTTAAATATTACAAGAAACCTGATTAATTAGTTAATTGATTAAATGTTATTATTACTACTATCGATATTGCGTATTGTATGATTGATTTGTTCTATTCACCTCATTATTACATTTAATTATTTTAATCAACTATAATTATAGAAATTTTGTTTGAAAACTGTTAATTTATTATTAATAAAACCGAAACCATGGTCGCATAATTGTTGTTTTCATTGGCGGTTTATAATTCTATAGTGTACTATAATTTTGAACTGTTATTATGTGCCTGAACACTTTGATTACTTGAGCTATTGTAACGTGGCTTACACAATTCGTTCTTAGGCATTGAATCAAATCAAACCAGTTTATTTCAGTTCTATAAAAGTATACTCAATCTATTTATTCTTTGGATAATATCAATATTTTTACTTGAGTTTGTTGTCTTATCAGCGCGGCTAATCTTAGATTGTAATACTCAAGGTTTCCTACTTGTAGCTTTTTATTTTAATATCTTTTATTTTTATTAATTAGTACTTTTTATCGCTAAAAGTTTCTTTTTAGATAGTTGTAATTTTACATATTCATTTAAAAATCACACGATGTTGTAGTATTGTGTTTTTTGCCGTCGCATATGAAAGAGATAATACAATAAAAATCTTTCCAAATCCAACCGCTGATGTTTAAATAGATAAAAGCATTTTATCAACTAAAATTTTTATAAATGTTATTTGTAGACATTAAAACCTGCTAAAGAAATATAATGAATATTTTTACCACATATGTTTTATCATTCAGTATTTTAAAATGATCAATTAGCAAGATAACTTTTATTTTGACCAATTTTATTTAGACTAATTAAAACACTAGAAAGGAAATATGATTGAACACAATGCTTATTATAATATGATCCATTCGAAGAAGTAATAATTATTTGTTATCTTACAATTTCTTTCGACATGTTTATATTAATATGCTACACTTATATGCTAATAGGATATCGTTTATACATACAATGTTTGTGAGTTTTGATCAGGTGGTGCTATGATGATAATTATAACTCACTTTTATTAACTGTTTTAAAACTATTTTTAATAACAGCTGCATATGACCCGACTTCGACCGATTTATCAAATGAAACGTTTATTAGAATGAAAGCATATACAAGTATGTTAGATACAATATTGTTGAAAATAGAGCGATTTTGAGGTCTTTGACAAAATAAACACCTAAGGAAAAGACTGAAACATAAATCGTTGTCAAATGTTCGAACAAAACAATATTAATTGAGATATATAGAATCGGTCCGTTGTTTCTGTCCTGAAAAAATCTTAGAATCCATGGCATAACAACTATTTTTAAAATCTGTTCAATAATGGTTTTTTTTGGCGTCAACAGAATATCACATCACAAGGCTACTGTTTAGGAGCACTTCTAATAAAATGATTTATATTGTGGAACCATCTGGCACATCTTGAATCTTGTTGACTATTGTTCTGAACAATGGATTCAAGAGATTAATTTGAACCGAGGGATCATACTTGACAAATATATTTGATATATTCTGGAAATAATTCTTAAAAAATATTAAATAAAATCAAATTTACTAATGACGCCATATTAAATTATATTTATTAATCAATCGATATAGTTGTGTTAGACGTATGTCTTTTTTCCAAAAAATATATATATTTTTTTTTATATTTGGTAAAAAATGGATTCTTTATTGAAAAATTAGTTTATACATGAATAAAAAATATGTCGATCACGTTTTTGTTGAATGAATATATTTTGGTAAAATAATACAATAATTGGTATCTCCCCAACTCTGATTTACGAATACTTTAATAATCTTATGAAAAAGATAAAGATGTTGTTTCTTTGCTATCTGCATTTCTAAATTGAAGAACTTGCATGTTATATTATTAATTGAAGGTATTATATATATATATATATATATATATCTAATTATTCTAAAGTTCCAAAAAAATTTTTTAAATTGGAATACTTCTAGAGGTACTAGTGTTGAACTGAAACATCTATCTAAAATCATGTTTGTCAAGCGACAACTTTATTATCACTCAAGAGGCATGTTTAAAATAATCTCGTCAATTTGTAGAAATGTAGAAAAGAATTTTAAAATACAGTAGATATTTGTTTATATTAAAATTATGTTTTATATTGAAACTATATTTTTTGAGCTTCCACATATTTCGAGATGCAGCTGGTAGAAAAAAAGTAGAGTCTACAGTTAATGAATATTTTCATTATGCATACATTTAGAATTTAAACATACCTGTGATCTAAGACAATGTTATGACTTTATTAGTGTTTGAATGGTATGAAAGCTTAACATTTGCCACATTCAGAATGTATAACATTGTTCATCGTATTATTTCAGCTTATATTTTGAGTATTGTAGTTTGAACTAGTGTTATGATTGTTACATGTAATTTTATTATATACCTACAAATACAATAATAAATAAATTAACATTATCATGTTTTTGAATCTTTGGTAATCATTGTTTTATACATTGGTTCCTCTAATTTTTCAAAATTAATCATATTATATAGAACTTAACTATAATAATATAGTTTGGGCAATACTTTATTAAAACAAAAGTTATTTTAAGTTGTTATAATTACGGTATATACTTATCATATCCTACGAACATTATTAATTAATAAATTTAAAAATATATTTATATTAAATATTGTGTTCTATAAAATATAGTATTAAATATACACTGTTGTTCAGTGTTATAATTCTAATATAATGTGTCTCTATTTAGTAGTGTATATATTAAATATGTAAATTTATCATTCGTTTAATATTTATTTCAATTTTCAAACCACAAAAAACATATACAATGTAGTTAGATGTAAACAAAATATTTTCTTGTACAACATTATTTGGATAGTAATTATAATTCAGTATTGATTATTTATTTGAAAAGAATGTGTTAAAAAATATATGATTGTATTTTATTGTCTAAAGCAGGTGCTTTCGTTTTTACATGCTTTTTTTTACTAAAATGTTATCTGTCAAACGTATATATTATACATTATTGGCATGCAATCCATTTATAATTTTTTTTGATAATACAGTATAATAGCATATTGTTTGGTAATAAATAGTATAAATTCAGCATAATGAATTTAATTAATATAAACTTGATCGAATATATTATTATGTCAAGTATAACAAAATCTGTATTTAAAGCATAAAAAATATATAATATATGTGGTTTATGTTAAATGTAAATGATTATAATACGGCATTATATTAGTCAGTATAATAATCACCATCAAACGTTTAGCACTAAAATTACACATAGTAATTGTGTTTAAACGGGTTTAAACATTTATGTCCTTTTGTTGATATTTTTAGAGCTTGGGATTTTTGTTATTGCAATACAGAGCAGGTAGGACAAAAAAAAGTTATATTATGCGGCGTGTAACGATAATACATTTTATTGCATTACTAAGATTCACGCCACTCAAAGAGGCAAGTATTGATATATACGCAATGAGGTATTTTTTACATACGACTTTTCGAAATTGTATGTTTGGCATTATTAGGTGTTGTCTATGACTATGTATTTTTTCTAGACGAATATATTTTTACATATGCTCAATGTTTTGTAATTTTTGACATGATTCTATTTTTATCTAAGCGGGCAATTTAGTGGTTTCATACTAGCGTAAAGATTTGTATTTGTAAGGTTTTATTAAACTGTGATTTGATCGCTATGAAATTCTCATATAAGACAATTACTTAACACAAATTAATAAAAAATGACTTTTTGGTTTTAACAATAGTTGGTTTTACGTATATCTATCAAATGACAGTTTTAAAAATAACAATATTATTTTGAGTTTGCATAAAAATACTTGTCCGTCTTATTTTTGACTGATATTTTCATCTTGCTTCCCACTATAAGGATTTGTTTTTTCTTCCTTCCGTTCTTTCCTAATTTAGAAAAAAATAATGTGGATCCTGTAAGCAATAGGCTATACATTATTTAAGATTATTAAAGGTAGGAGGATGTCTCGTCTTTTAGACAGACACACTATTCTGTACATTCAATCTGGTGACACTTTGCGATAGTAGTCTGAACACAGTATAGCTTGAAAATTTTAATCAGCTAATGTCGGGAGAATAATAAAAGCGTTTGGGTTTCTCATAACTCAGTGTCACTTGCCTAAATATTTGTCAACTTTAAATTAACTAATTCTAATCTTCAAACTGGCTAGTTAATATTATGTCCAATAATATTTTTGTTATGATATATATATACATTTACATTGTACCAAAAATGTAATTCAACTTAATAAGGTTTTCTTATACATGATTACATCATTTATACCCGATTAAATATATATGTCAGTCTAACAGATAACATTCTTCTGTCTATATAATAAATAGGTTATGACGTATTAATAGATAGCAGTTTTTATAACATTGGCAAGAATTTTGGAGGAAGACAAGAAACAGTCTAGCATACTTTTTTTTTTATTTAAAAGCTTATATATCTTAAACGTATTTTACTTTTATGTTGTAATCTAAGAATTAATTTTGAGAAATACAACTTGAAACATTATTGAATGCCACGTTTATTAACTTTTTGGGAGCCTATTTAGCCAATGCATTTAATCATGACGATTAATTTAATTGATGTGCAAAGTGCTTAACATAACAACTAATGAGAAAAAAGGTTTCAGCTAAGTTGGTCAATTGACTCCCCCCCTTTTGCTTCTAAGTTAATATTTTAATACGACGAAAATACACTTCTGCCAACCTAACTAGACCCACAGACAATGAAATAAGTACTGAATATATAGGGCCTGTGTAATTTATTTCATTTTTTATTGTAGTTGATTAGTTTCTGTTTCATATACAAGCTGTTATGCAAAATTTCAACGTAATGTGATTCCTAACTATGTTATGCTTGGAATTTGATATTTTAAGGTTTCCAATCTACAAAGAATATTATTGATATATATTTCACTGCAAATGTTTGTATCATGATTATGCAGTGGTAGATATTATATCCCATGCTTCATTTGCTATCTATATAATATATATTATAATTTGGTAATATCAGTTTTTTTAAAGTAAAACGTTTCTATTTTACAGTTTATATTATATAGCATATCTATGTTGTTCTATATCTGTCTATTAATGTATATAATATTCTATCTGAACCCTATTAGTCAATATCATATTATCAATTTTGTAATAGTTTATATTTTTTTCATTTACATATGTTTAAAATAATAATCTCTCTAAAGTTCTTTTTTATTTCTTAATGTTACTTATAGTGGTACAAAAATAAAATACAAAAAAACGGGAAAATGGGAAACCTTTATTTTAATTCCTTTTTACCTCTTACTCACTTATTATAATATAATGTATATTATACACAAATAATATATAATATACTTCAAGGATTATTAAGAATAAGGTATAAATATGTGAATCAATAATTATCAAGATTAATATATTATAATGATAATATCGTTATATTAATATCATATACATCCATAATTAATAAGAATAACATACATTATAATATACTCCGAGGTACACTTACCTTACTATTAGATTTAATTTGTTCTCCAAAGTCAATTCGTTTGGGGAAATTCTAATATGTATAGTCTAACGAAGTATTTGAAGTTACTTTCTATTGTATTATATTTTTAATGTCATTTATACATTTAATTATGCTTTAATGAACTCTAAGTCAAAACTTTGTATGTTAAGAATATTCTACATACAAAACTTAAACATGTCGTCAAAATACAATAAAATAAATACAGTAACCGTTTTCTGTAAACCTAACTGCTGTAAAATATGAAATGTTATTAATAAATGTATCATTTTATTTAACTGTACATTGTTATTCTTTAATAGAGGTTTTTTTGTTAGCAGAGAATGGTTTACAAAATGTTTTATTACCATGCCAAATTTCTCTCTAACCATCCGCCAAGTCAGACAAGGTCAAATATAACTTATTTGATTCAATATTATATACAATCGTAGGCTACAAGCGTAAAACCATTTTGGTTATTCTTTAAAGTATACATTTTTGCATCAAATGAAAAACCGTATTTGTTTTTCGTTTTGTCGGTAAGCTATGTATTTCAGATATACTTATTAGATTTTATGACATAGTGTAAAAAACTGGTATCATATTGGCCGCTCCTTATTCATATGACGGGGTTATGTACCTATTGCATGTACTCCTTTTATTGACTAGCTATACCTGTTGCACTTATTTTGTTTGTATCATCAAATCATAAATTACATAAATAAAATTTTTTATTTTATTTTATTAGGGTAATTTTATTAGGTTAAAATTAGCAGTAATATTAAAATAACACGCATGCTATATTCGTCCCCGCAGGTCGGCAATCTAATTCGCAGCGCCAATTACAACATTGCCCAATCTGATTGGTTGCTGCGTTGCATTGATGCTGGTCACATTTTGCCATGGCGACCGATCGACTTAATTCATGCATCGCGAGCCACTATGAAAGAATTGTCAGCTGACTTCGACAAGTTTGGCGACAGCTACACAGAGGACATACATTTCGACGATCTCAAGGTTCTCTTCAATCGATTGGAAGAGAAAAAGACGTTGGTAAGTATACTAGGGGGACATATTATATTGTATATAAAGAACTTTCTGGCATAAATTGTTCCGACAGCGGCACGTGAAGTACTCCAAAATAGCAGGTTATGTAAATTTGATTACATCTTTAATTAATTATGATTAAGACTTGTAAAGTTGTTGCAATTCTTATACCTGCATCGGAAATGCAGGAATGTGTATATATGTGATTTATATGTATGTATTACTCTTGCAAATTTCAGTTAGACTTAGTGTATTTTAAATATTAGAATTAGTTATTCATGTAAATTATTATAATGGTTAATTTAATGGAGTATAGACTTCCTAATTGATATGCTCGAGAATACGCTTGTAGTGGAGGGGAATCATCTTGAACAGGACAGTTGTGGGCAGTGCATGATGACAAGTTTGCCGTTAAGCTGCAACATGAAGGTGAACTGACAATCAAGAAGGAGTTTAGAGCAGGTGCAATTACATTGTTTACTTATATTGTAACATTGATAATAATATTGTTGAAACTTTGGATAACTGTAAATGGGAGAATAATGCGTATATGCTGGGGAGTTTCCCTTTAACTAAAAATAAATAAATAACTGATTAAAGTATAACAGTTAATGAGGAATACAAAATCATAAAAATAGTTATATTTATTAATGTGAGTATTTATAATACAATATTTCGTTTGCCCCTTTTAACCTTTAGAATAATAGTACAGCAACTTTTTAAGAAAAGGAACGTGTAGCTTGCACTCGTAATGTAAACCTGTATTGTGTTGTGACCCCAAATTATATTCTGTGTTGAATTCCTTTTGGTATAACATAATACTCTGTACAGGCAAATAAGGGAACGTTCAATAAAAAATAAAAAAATCAGCAATAATACTTATCAGAGTGTATAATCTGAAAGACATTATTCACACATTATATTCTGCTTGGTTGTCTTGTTTGCATAATGTTGTAATTAATTTTCTGAAAAAGGCATAATAATGAAAAGAATACACAAAAAGCCCATTTTTTATTTATTACCTGTATCAAACTTTATATATTTTTTATAGTTGTATGTTTTATGTACTAACTATGAAAATTTATGATTTAAAGTCATAAGATTTTGTAGAATATAATCCTGAAAAATAACAAAACAGGTATCTTGCTGTAATTTTCTTAACAGGAAAAAAATTAACAATTAAATGCGAATGAACATCTAATCAAGCAAAGACATTTACAGAAACTTTGGTAAATAATTTTGTGCGGTACAAGTCGTCCATGTTTTTACCCAACAATTAAGTTGCTTTGCATAGGAGATGTTACTTTTATAATTGTTCTTGATTAATTTGCTTAGTCTATTTAGTTTCATTTTAAACTATACAATAATTGAAATACGCAACTGAAGGGTCTATACATATATGTATACACAGACACGGATAATTGTTAATTTGTTGTTCTTTAATTATGGGAGGATTGACTTTAATGTTGTTTAATGCAGAGTATATTAAAGTTGCTTTTGGGATATTTGAAGGCTTTCAAGAATCTAATCTGGTAATTACTTGCTGTAAACGGGAAAGTAACGATTATTTTAGTTGAAAAGAAGCAAACTGAGTTTTTCTTGGCAATTAGCGATTGAGTAGTTTGATAAATGGAAAATCTAACAAATTCTGTGTAATTATTTTATTTTTCATAATATAAATTCGTTGCGTTGCATATCTTTCCTGAACTTGACAAAACTAAACGATGAAACGGAGATATTAATTTTAAAATAATATATATTACTTTGTTTTTAAAATATAATACGCCCACACCCACTTTACAAGAAAGATATACGTATAATATTACCCGCATTGTACCTTACATATTTTGTATTAAATATGGGAATTAAACCTTTAAATTAAGAGTAGAACATTTTTTACCCGCCCCTATTCGATTCTATATTTTTATATATTTATCAAATTTAGTCCCTATATAATTATTTACAAACGATTTTTACAAATGACATTGTAAAGTGCGCGACAGTTGGGCGAATACATGTATCAGATGAGCTATTGATTCAACTGAATAAAGGTGATCTTCCTAATGCAATGAATCCAAAAGGAGATGTTTTGAAAAACAATGTAAATGGAGGAAGAGAAAAACATGGCAAAAATGAAAGAAATTATTCTATTGTGAATGAACTATAACTTCAACAGAAGCGATTTGTAGCGACTTTCTATGACGGGCACCAACACTTCCTTCAATACTTTCCAAGATGTATATGGTTATTTATTCAAGTAGCTTGTAACCTCGATGTAAATTCATCAATAGTCTCTTTTGAGAATATCTGCTGTAGATATTTGTACACAGACGGGGGGAGTCCACTCTTCTCAGGTCTCTGAGGGTTATTGTTTTGCAGAATACAAAAAAAACTTTTGTTATTGGATCTAAAATCACATTTTTACATATTTACTATACTTATAAGTAACCTAGAATGAAATTGGAGTCTAAAAGCATGGCAATGTACAAAAATCTATACACATATGAATCCGAATACCGCACCCAACACAAACAGAAGAATAATATCAGTATTCACTTCTAATGATGAATCAATAACCCTACAATTCCGTTGATCTTTCCCCCAATTTATACCCAAAAAACCATGGAAATATGGCCTTAAAGTGTGGGTATGCGCCGATGCTGCCACACACTATTGTTTCAACGCCAGCATTTACCTCGGAAAGGCAACAGAGGCAGATGCTGTTGGACTCAGTGTTTCAGTGCTTCTTCTGTCAACCTTCTACCATAATTATGCTATTGTCGATGCAAAGTCGGAGATTGTAAGATACTACAATTCCACCAAGAGTGGTTTTGACGCCCTGAACCAAAAAAGTGCGTAATTAAGGTTGCTACCGTGATTCAAACCGTCGGCACATGGAAATCTTTACTGACATTCTTTACATTGCTGCATACAATGCTTTCGTTATCTTCAAGAAGCGTCAGCCAGCTTCTCGCCGAAATTCATGCTTTGTTAATAGGTGATTTGATTTCCAAATGAGTTTTGGTAAATCTCTCATCCGCCCTATGATGCTACACCGCGCCGCTGATTCGAATTGTCTTCAGAAGTTCATCATTCATGCTCTCAATGACTTCGATATTCTGGTGGAACAGAGAGTACAACGTGCGCCTGTTCCAACAGCTAATGAGCATGGCAAACATATCTGCTTCATCTGGCCCCGTGCCCTGAAGAGGAAGGTTCGTCAAACCCTGTAATGTCTGTAATCGCTCTGTCTGCAACGAACATTCCACAAGATATTTGAAATGTGATTAGTGCTCGCCTGTTCGTCAATAACTTTTGTTTCTATCTTTTGTACACACACCTACGCACACTGACATTCTTGTGAACGTGCATTCTCTAGACTATTATATCTAGTATTTTTTAGTATATGTATATATAGTATTTCTAGTATATTATATTTGGACGAATAATGAAATTACTTGATCAATATATTTTTCTTTAAAAAAATATATTTTGACTGAAAATGTCTATGCTTAAAAAAACTGAAACAGGTAGCTAAATAATATAATTATTAGCTAATATTGTATTTTAAAGATAGTTATAATATGTATATAATTCAAATAACTTAAAATCGACATTGCATCTTTCATTTTTTCCAACCCGAGCATGAAACAAAATCACTGTATATAATAAATTCTGAGATATTTCCATTAAAAAGTCATGATAACAATTATTTGAAAATGAATTGCTAGTTTTTTATGTAGTAATTAGCTTTAAAATAAAATAGGTCAGCAATGTATTTATAATTCTAAATTGTAAAAAGTAGAGTTCGAAAAATCAATAAAAGAGTATACAAACTTTAAGAAATTAATTTTAATCTATCTACTAATAGTGATCGAAATATTTATGAATACTTAACTTCTTGTTTGCAGATAAATAAATATAAATCGATTAGATATTTGTACATGAAGCCCACAACATAATTTCTAATTTTTTGAAATAAATTCACCTCAATTATAGGAACCTGCGGTCAATAAATATAATATGCAATTTTTATTGATTTGAATTTTTTTCCCAGTTTGGACAGCTCGGCTATTAATTGCTTACAATAATAAAGCATTTTTATGTCCAGTTGTTCTCCTGGCCTTATTGTTTAATCTGAAGGAAATTGAAACAAATTCTAAATAATTATGTTTGTTAAAAAAGTTGTCAGTACATGTGTGAGAAATTTTGATGTAAATTTTGCGATGTAGGTACATTTTTATTCAATATTTAGTATAAAATTTAATTTATTTTGTAACTTATATCTTTATCAATTATTTTGCTTTAGAAATATTTATACTTTTTATGCATATAATCTTTAATCTGACTAATGATGAGTACAATAGTCCAAAAAAGGTTATATTCCAATTAAATTTTGATTCCATTATGACAAATTTGATAATAAAGTGAAGTTTTTACCCATATTCCTGAAGTTATTGCTTTGAATTAGTACTTTCAGAGTAAACGTGTGTCGACCGCATGAAAACAATAAGTTGCCATAGCAGCAAAGTTATGCGGCTACTTTGTTGATTGTCCTCATACCCATTTATAAATAGTCGTTGTTGTTTGCTCTTCCTTGATTTTATCCACTGAGTCCTTTCTTTCCAATGCTGCGCGTCTATTATGTAGTAGCCATTTGAAATGGAGTTTTTTTGGGTAAAAATGTGCATACCTGAATCAACAGCTCTCAATTTCAATGCCAAATAATAACTCAGTTGACAACTTCCAGTGAAGTTGCTGTTGCCATCAGGTAAATAAAAACGGGCGGCTAAATAGAAACTACCGGTTTCCAATTTACTTGTCATAATATTTAACGTATTATTAACATTTAAAAGCCATCTAGGTACATTACAACTTTTCTTAATTGTTTGTCGCTTTTTATTGTATAATAGTAGCCGACATCGGTCAGTAGTGTCGTAATTATTATTATGAAACAACTGTTACTATGGAAACATTTAAATTGATGCGTCGTTGCAAATGTCTATAATTACCATAGCCCCATTGCCTTAAAATGTTATACTTCCAATTTTCCGATTCTACCGAAATTGTTACTTAAATTTAATGTGAAATAACTACGGCATTAATAATTGAATTTTGCAATTCCATCCGGTGTGCTACTCAGGTAAATATGGTATTCAAAAAAAATTAAATTGATGTTTATTGTATTTTCAAAATTAAATAATATGTAACTCCTATTTTTATACAATAAATTATCACGTTCAAACTATAAATGTCTATTGTTAAATTCAATTATGCATATTATTTTAATATAAGACAATTATAAAGTAAATACAACACATTTTATTGATAAATACAATATAGTGTTACTTTTATAGATTATAAATATCATTGATTAAAACTGTTTTTAAAATATCTAATGAAATCAAAAGAGAAAATTATGTTATATCTGGAAAGAATTTTTCTGTATCCAGCTGGATTCCGGTACACCGTTAATTTCATTGCTAACTAATCATTTATCATGTCATGTCAACAATTGTGTTTAATTGATTATCCTAAACCAACCTTATCTATTGACTAATATCCATCTACCAGGAAAATAATTTATTACTTTTGATGAAATAAAAAGAGTTGTTTCGAATTCTGCGATTTATATGGATATTTTTTGTTCAGGAAAAATGTGATAATATGATAATTTTTTTAATATATTTTGATCGATCAGATGTATAATAAAACCTGATTCTGTAAAATGATTCGAGTTTGTGATGCACCAATTAAATCAATTATATTAAAAGATCAAAAGTATTTCCTTTTTATAGTATTTGTAAACATGATTTAGCTTTAAAAGTAGTCTATCTCTCTCGCTTTTAGTTACCATTTAATCTCTAAAAATAATCGCTGTTCAGTTTTAACGTCACCAAACAAATTGTTTAATTTAAATTAATTAACCAAGGATATGTTATATGTTTACATTTCTCGTTAACTTCATACGTAGTTTGAAATCTAGAGTCTTTCTGACTAGTTTTAATATTTTATATCTTTACCATTAACAATAAAGTATAAAAGAAATGTTTACATGTACAAATCCATTTAAAAAGAACTCTGGTGTAATTATGTATACCATTATAACAGAACCATTTATCAAAATTTATGAAATTGGTTAACACACAACCCACAGTACTATCTTCATTTAACTATTTAATTAAATGAATTATGTATAACATAAGTATCTCTTTTAAAGAAAGTATGTGGACTAATTATAAAAAGATTTCCTGCATTTAACGGTTTGCCTTTTATCAAATTCTCTCTCTATTGATGTTATTGTTTACGGATGTGTTAATTATAAACATAATTTCACTGAATATTATAGCAGTCACGTAAAGATCGGTTATTGTCAATAAATGTTAAATTTTTTATTTATTTTTCCGTTTTTAAAAACAACCATGTATTTATGTTATTTTATTATGTTATGTGTTTTATTATTTTTATATGTTATATTATTATTACATGTAATCACGTCTATAATAATAATAATAGTGTACCATTTAAAAGCCAATTCCTTGAGCCCTCTGAAGATTTATATGAGTAGGCTAAGTGTTATTCAAACTATATGAAATACAATGGATTGTACAATGGAAGTATACCACACCGAACCAGGCCCGTAGCCAGAATAAAAATTTGTCCGAGGCAAGAAAATCAAAAGCCGCAAAAGAGACATTAAATTATAATCATTTATATATCATATAATCATTAATATTTTATACACATATATAATTTGGACGTTATAAAATACATATGTAAGTTCAAAATTATCTTTCAGACAGAATAACTATTTTACCGGTCTGGATAAATGGTATG